>JANHAO010019338.1:0-13272 GCA_026873985.1 Saraca asoca
TGTATCTCTTATTCTTTTCTACTTCTATTTTTCTTATTTTTAAGATTTCTAGGGATTTAGAAATCTTGTATAGGTTAGCAAGAACTTGTTTATCTTGTGTTTTTATTTAGGTTTAGAAGAGCCTATCAAATTCTTATGTATCTATTATAAATTGGCATTTCAGGTGCTTGGTAATCCTAATAGTTTTATTTTTCAATCAAAAAGGTCTTTCGGTTGAGAAAGATTAAGTGGAGTAGACTTGAATTGTGGTTTCAATTCAAGTTAAATTACTTTAAAAATTTTTGTGTCTATTGATTTCTATTCTTATTGCTCAATTGTTATTTTCTATTATTTTACATTTAATCTTGCGAATCATAATCATATTTGTAATTTGAATATTGAATTAGAATAAAACAAAGGCATATACAAATTCTCCAATGAGAAAAGGGCCAGATCCAATTATCTTCCACAATTTAAATTCTGCATATTTAGATTCTGCAATATCTTTTACCCACCTTTTAGGACTTGACACTAATTGAGTTAAGTTTAGAAGAAAATTAATATTATTTGAGTATTTCTAGTAAGTACTGTGTCAATTAGAAATTAAAGTTGATTAGAATGATTTAGCTAGGTTAAATTATATTACTAAACGTTAGTAACTAATTTTGGGTTGTTTGATTATTTTTTCTAGAGTATGAAAATTTCATAAAGTTGAAAAGCTTTAGTTACTTTGGCATAAATAAATTAGGAGGTTTGTATTGTGGTTGTTTGGGGGAGTTTAAAATTATTTTGGGGCTACCCTCAAGGTAGTTTGAAATCGTTCTAATGCTTTCTTGATTATATGTGAGTTGGGATAAGTTGGAAAGTATCTATAGGTGGTATGTGACCATTCATTATCATAGCTGGGCTATTTTAGTCCAGGTAGCTTTATGGCTACAAAAAGGAATCTTTGGTTTAATTAAATGTGTCTAATTGTTAGGCAAGTGCTAAGGGATTTTGTGATGTTTAATTGTTAAAGCACTAAGCTATATTGAGTAATAATTATGGCTAGTTTAAATACACTTTAAACATTTTCAAGAAAGGTTAGGACAGATATAAATGAGTGCTTCAAAATGGAGTAAAAGCTTCCTCTATGATTCTTATTAGTTTCTCTATAATTTGACTAATAGAATACCGAATTTTGTAACTAGGCCATAACTTCTTAGAATCCAAAAAGATGCAACCTCGATTTTGGAATTGGTTAGAAGAGTGGAAGACAACGACCATGTTAAGTCAAAATGCTTTAAAACTAAGATTTGTAAACTTAGAATAGTAAGTAAAATGTTTAATCTCCTTTTGTGTTTATATTCTTTTAAAGCTTTAACTTCTTATTTGTCTCAATTATTTTACTGCACTTGGTTGGCATGTGATAGATTTCTTGAAATGTTATAAGTACATCATTTATGTTTTGCTACGTTAGTTATTGTTTGTACCTCCGTGGATATCAATTTTAGTTCCTTGTTGAACCCCTTCAAAGAATTAAATTAGTGAAGTTGCTGCTTTTTATTTTTGTGAAATTGATAAACAAAGGGGTTGCAGGACATGTCTTGAAATAGGGTAAGTGGGGTTTAATATGAGCTAAAAAGGCCTCATTTATGGGTGGGAACAAATGCTCAAGTTATGGGTTATTGAGATTGTGGTTTATGTTAATTGATAGGGTGAAAGATCGAATGGTTCTATAAGAAAAAGGGGTGAGCCCTTAGTTAGCATTTTATTTTAGAAAGTCGCATATATGTGTGGTTGCTTGTTGTGATGTGATAATCTAACTAAAATTATGTTGTAAATGTTGCATATTACAAGATGTAGATTATAAAATTATAAATTAGATTGTGTGTGGTTGTATGCATTACTTTTTAAGAATTATGTTGTAGTTAGTGTGTCATGAACCCTTATGTTGTTTGAAGATATTTACTTGTGTGAGCTATATTCTAGATACACATACATATACTAGATACCGAGAAACCCTTAAACAAATAAAATTAAACCTAAAAGAAATAAAAATCATACCATGATTACAAACTAAAACAGGCAAATATATGCAAGATAAAAATTACTTTATTAATTTGAAGAAAAAAGCTTACAAAATTTGGCAACACTCATGAACAAAAGCTTTAGAGAGAATTCGAGAAGGGGGTAGGAAAAGTCTGCCTTATATTTGGGAGATCTGAGCTATTATAACAAAATTTGGAATCTGTAATTGTATCTAAATAGTGCACCATTATAGTGAAAATTTAAGTATTTCAACACTGGATGGCAGCTAGTATGTGGATCTTCAACAACTGCACTTGAATAATGATGCCAGGAATCTCTCCTTTGGCATCTCCTTTTGACTTGTTTGTTAACAAGTTGTTGAGATCAAATAACATTTCATTGTCTTGTGCTAACATTTCATTTGAATATAAATCTTCATTTAGACTGAATTTTAGTTTAATCATTGAGACTTAAACAATTGCCTTTATTAGCATAGTCTTTAGGTTCATCACTTGTGCTAGATGATCCAGACTTTGCAGATTTTCCTTTAAATTGAAAGAGGATTTCTTATAATTTGCCTATGAACTCCTCTTTCACTTGAAATTGCAACTAAGGATGCTATAGTACAAGACTTATCTTGTAAAAATTAGCTTGAACTAGCCTTTGAATTTTTATGGAAATGAGGACAACCCTTAAACCATTTTATAATTTCTCGTTTATGGGCTTTGTGAGCTTGGTTGTACAAAGCCTGCCATTTGACTAAACCAATTGTCTATAGAACCAAAATCTTTGAATTTGGGTTCTCCTTGAAATACTGATATTTCCAGAAGTATTCCTATAACAAGTCATTTTTTGAGTAAAATTGTAATTGAAGTGGAAGATTTTCATAATTTAAATTATCAAAACAATATGTAAAAACATCCCATCCTTCTACAACTTGATTGGGAAAATTTTAGAGATTGATCCAAAGACATTCCACCAGTTGAAAAACCACAGTGAAAATTTATATTTGATATTCTGATTAAAGAAGAATAACCAAGTATGAGAAAAATTATTGTTTTGAGAAAATAGAGTATAATGCTAAGCTTCCATATAGTCCTTGTATGTATACCTTATAAGGTTGTAGTCTTTTAAAAAAATTTTGCCTACAAAGGGGTGTTGTCCACAATTTGTGATTAATAAAATTTTTTCAATCCTAAAAGTTGAATGAGTTATGATATTTGGATGAGTAGGATCCAAATGATGATTAATAAGAATTTATTTGATATCATCTAGGATAAATTCATAGAATTTTCTATCTTTGTCGAAGGCTAAAGGCAATTAGTGCCAATCTTTTCGAAATATTTTTGTTATGGCAACCTTGGAGTTTCATAACATATTTCAGGCTCCATTTGGACAATTTTCTTTGTGTGGGATTTTTCATGATATGTGGCCATAACTTTGTTTGGCCTGGACCTAGGTTTGTGATTACTTTAGAAGATGATCTTGCTTTAGTCATTTGTTGGGATTTGGATGCAATCATTTGTTGAAGTTTGGGTTTGGTAATGATGAAAGGTTTATCGTCATCTTCATTCTCAGCCATGTTGGCCTAAGATTTTTTAGGCATTTGGCTGGCTATTGCTTGCAATATTTTAATGGGAGAATCAAAATTTGTTAGTAATAAGGATCTGAATTATTTAGGGGAAATTTGAGATGAGGAAATAACTTACTTTCCTTTCTTTTTGGATGTGAATTTTTTTAGGACATTTGATTTTGAACAAAAATCTAAGTAAGATCCTCATCTAATGAATTTTTTCTTTCTCGACGTTCTTCCTTTCCCTTGGAAAAATTCTCTAGTGAGAAAATTTGAGCGTGAATTTGAAGATCCTTTAATAAATTCAATTTGGAAATAAAAATTGATAAGATGACTTGCCATCTTGTAAAAATTTGTTTTGATGCCAAAATTTTAACATCTTTTTGAAGATTGTTGGTAGACTAGCAACTTACTTGGAAAGTAAATTTTTTTATTTAATAAATCACTTTAAAATTTTTGAATGCATAAAACAATTAATAAAATTTTCTTTTTGATAGTTGAATAATTTTGTTGAGTAGGGTTATAATGTTGGGATGTAAAAATAATTACATGTTCCCTACTATTTTTAATTTGCATTAAAATTCCACCATAGCCAAAATCAGAAGCATCATTTTCTATAACCTTGTATGTAGGAAGATCTAAAATATATAGACATAGCAAACATTTAACTCTCCTAACAACATTAGTATAGACATCGTCCATGAAGGAGGAGATTTTTTCAACTTATCATGCAAAGTTTGAATAACATTTGATAGTTTTGGAAAAAAATCACAAATATAATTTAAATAACCTAAAAACCTTTAAAGTTGAGTTTTCTCAATAATTTGATTAAGAAATTTCTTGGGAAACTAATTTGCTCTGTCAGTTGGAGTTATAGTTCCTCGGAAGATATAATGTCCAAGAAACCAAATTTTGGTTTGAAAAAGAGAAATCTTTTTCTTTGAAATTGCAAGACCATTCATCTGGGTAATTTCCAAAAAAATGTTCAAATGTTTAGAATGTCGATCAAGATTTTGAGAAAAAACTAACACGTCATTGATATAAATAATGATAAAATTTTTATAATGATTATAAATGTCATTTATAATCCTTTGAAATTCTAAGAGGGCATTTTTTAGGTTAAAAGGCATTACATTCAATTCGTATTGACTGAATGGGAAAGTAAATGTAGTTTTATGCCTATCCTTAAGCTTTTTTTTTCTTTTGAATTTATCAACATCCAGATTTCATATCAAATCTAAAAAGTATTTTTTGTTGCATGCAAACAATTTAATAAACCCTTTTTGTTTGGGATCGGATACTTGATCAGTCTAAGATTTCATTTAAAGGCTTGTAATTAATTACAAGTCTTGGTGTTTCTAGTTCAATTTTTGCATGTTTATTTACATGAAAAGTAGAACATGATCAAGGACTTTTAGATTTCCTGATAATCCTATTGGATAAGAGATTGTCAATTTCTTTTTTGCAATAATCTAAAAGCTCTTGATTCATTTGAATTGGACGAGCTTTTGTTGGGATGTCCTTTTTTGAAAACTCCTTTTCATATGCTAAATATACCATATGTTGTTTTCGTTTCCAAAATGCATTAGGCATTTTAGAACATATTTGGTTTTAGATTTTACTTTTTAAGATTTTTACTTTGTTTTGGACAATAGGAGTGGCCAATTATTGCTCTATTCTTTTGAAAGTGATTTCTTTAAAGAGATAGTTTTTTGTTTTCAACTAGATTAAGGTTTTTGGAAACTGGTTTATTAAGAAATTTGAAAATAATTTTTTGTCCTAGATTCTCTATTTCTATCCCTTCACAGACACTGAAAATGACATAATTTGTTAAATGAAGGGAGAACCTAAGATGATTTTGCTAGTTATATCCTTAACTAATAGAAAATTTGTATTGATTTTATAGGAAGAATTTTCCAAAATAACATTTGAACATTTAAATTGGATTTGAAGCTTAGATCTATTAGTAGACCTAAGTCCTTCTTTGGTTTTTTCAAAATATTTTGTTGTTACTAATCCTTCTTAAATACAATTAAGATTAACACCCTTATCAAACAAAGTTATTGTCTCAATTGTATACCCATCCTTAACTATGAGTTTTATAGGAATATACCATTTTTGAATTTTCAAAGTAGACACAAGTCTTAAAACATCATATTTGATAATGCTTTCATCTTCATCATCTACCTTATTTTCTCCTTTTCCAGAACCAAAAATAATTCAGTCAAAATGGTTTTGTTGTGGTTTTAGAAAATTTATTTCTTTTAGAAGATTTGCTTCAAATTGTAAATCTTGTAGAGTAACAAGTTTATATTTTTTTGAGCTAAACATTTCCAAAACATTCTTGAAGCTGTAATTATCCATCACAGGTTGTTTGAAAGTTAGAGGTTTCTCTAAAGTCCTTTTGAACCCTTGGAGGTAACTTTTTTTTTCATCATTATCTGATAACTTACAAATAACATTGAAAAAAAGTTCCTATTCTATCAAGACAACATTTAGATCATTAATTTTTTCAAATAATACTAATTCTTTAGATTTTAAAAAAGAGCAACAATCATCTTTTTGGATTTGATTAGTTTCTTGAACTTGTTCTTCTTCTACAGAAGTATATGTTTCAACAAGTAGATTGCTGATTTGATTAATGGTATCATCATCAAATTCAAGTTTCCTAAGTTTTTTATTTAGTCTATAGTATTTGCCTATATGTCCAGGCCTATTCCACCTAAAACATATAGATCTTTTATCCACCTTTGGTGGAAGAGTATACCTAGGTTTTCTTCAAAAAGACTTACCATAGTCTTACTCCTATGTATTTATGGTCTTGGATTTGGTTTGGCTTCTAGCTATTTTTCCCTACACCTATGCTTTGGTTTTTAGGTTTTTAGGAAGGTAAAACCATATTGTTCACAAAAAGATCCTAATTCCCTCTTTTTGAGAGCTCTTTTTTTTTAAAAAAAACTAACTACCTATGGATTTTATGTTCCTGGTAGATTTGAGGGCTACCTTTTGGACATAAGTGACAAGCTGTCCATAGGTAAGTTGCTTATATGGGATAATCCCATTGAATTTATTTCTAGTTTTCTCTCTAACCTTGTCACCTAAAACCTTAGGTAGGCCAACTAGAAATTTCTATTTCCAAAAGGGCTAATTACTATTAGACCTAGAGTATATTTGTGTAAAGAAGGAAACCTTAAGTTATCTAAAGTTGCTCAGGGTTTTACACCTAAGATTTGAGAGAAATTTGGCTGATTTGTCCTTCCATATGCTAGGATCTCCTATGAAATATTTGATGATTGTATAGATCAAGGTATTTACAACATCAAGAATAGGTTGACCATCTACTCCTAATACTAGTTCTCCTTGACTATATATTTTAAAGGCATTACAAATTTGTTCTCTTTCTAAAGTAATAAGGTATTCAACCTATCAACCTGAGTTGACCTATAAATCTAGTAACCAGGATATGAATAACTGTTGTATCATCACATCCTTGCATGATTTGGTAGGCTGTACTAACTATAGTCATTTGTTGTGAAAGTTGGATGATTTCATACTCAGATTTGCTATCTATGTTCCATTCATAGATGTTATTCTTGATATAGGAATTTTGTACTAAGGTTATTTGCCATTCTAAGGTATATTAGAAAGTTGGTTGTCTAGGTCTCTAGGTTGCTAAGGTTTTCTAGGTTCTACCTTGGGCTCCTCTTAGTCAGAAGCATCCTTAAAGGCCAGATCATAAGCTTTATGTAAATCTTGTACATTTCTACTTGAACTATGTAGAGGTGACACATGGATAGTCACATTTTTCTCTAATTTATGGTCTAGATCTTCTATCATTTGGTTGATTTTTTCTATTTCTATCATACTTAGAGGTTTTACTTCGTGAAATCTATTAAGTTGTTTTTGCTTATTGAAAAGGACTTCATAGGATTTGAACAGATGTTGCTTTATTTGTTTAAGAGTACTACTTGGACTAGAGGCTTTTCCTATTTGGACCAGTTTACTATGAATTTGTTATCCTAAGGTTTGAAGGTATTTGTTAGTACAGTTGTTTTGTTCCATAAGGGAATGTATATCCCTTTAAGAAATAGATTTATAAATGAAATGAATTTATATGTATTGATTAACCATTTATATGCTAGGAGGGAAAAGAGAAGGATTATTTGTTAGAGAAAGAAGGAGATATGGGAGGTGAATGAAATGCCCTATTTATTATTTTGCAAGCTACTTGAAGAATGCTTACTAAACTTCTCATTATTATTATATCATAGTTCCAAGAGAAGTGAATGATAATTATTTGTGATGAAAGTAATAACTTGTGAAATATGTTGAGAACATAGAGATATAGTGAGGGTCCATGAAAATCACAGTGTTCATTTAATATGGTTATGCGAATTTAAAGGTTTTACTCACTAAGTTTTAATGAAACTCACCATTTTCTTTTCTTTTTTTTTGGTATAAAAACATTTTGTTGTTAGGACATTAGACCTCGGCCTTTCGCTAGCTCATTAAACTTGAGATTCTAATCTGACTATTGAAATGAATCGATTAAACTGAGATTGAAGACCAAGTTTGGAAATATGGTATTGGCAATTGTTGTATAGGATGTGTTTGCATACTCATGTGTGTTGTTGTTATTGTGCATGTGTTGACTGTTGCAAATATAGGTTGTTTTAAAAGCATGTGACCTTAGCAAACATCCAAAAAATAGACGAAACTTTATCGAATTTTTGCAAAAGCTCTTTCTTTGAAGTGAAATAAAAGTCTGAAGGTTTTTGAGAGAAAGTTAAGTTATTTATTTCTTTAAGTTTCAATAGGAATTATTTGTTGTTGGTCTTAGTGTAAGGTTTGTAGGAAGACACCACCAAGTGCTATCCTATGCTAGTCACACTTCTAACTTGAGGCATGATAAGGTCATATCAAAGCATGGTTTAGAGTCTAGGTGCACGAGTTTACAACTACTAATGTGAGATAATCATACTGAGTTTGTGTTAATGTGCCTAGGAATACAAAGCATAAACAAGGATATATCTATACCACTTCCAAATGTGTCATAAGTCTCCATTATCTTGAAACCCTTAACTTGTTCGTATATTTGTTATTGTACCTCACTAATCATTTTGCCTTTGGAAAATTATACTCTTAGGACTTGATTCTAACTTTTTGTAAGAACACCTAAATACAAAGGCGCTTAACAAAACCATATGTAGATTTTACCTTTAATGGTTATTGTGAGTCCTACTATAAAGGCTCTACTTTGTCATATTCCTCTGTAAAGTTTCCATATGTTCATATGTATGTATCTAGATAGAATTCTATGTCATGATCCTAGCATCTCACTTCCAAAATTCTAAGAATGTTTTTCTTTCCTTCAACATCCCAAGAGATCAATGGTGCATTGTCGTATTCATATATATATATATATATATATTCAACCTTAAAATTGTTGTTAATAACTTTTTCTACTTGTATTGCTAGAGTTTACCCTATGTATAAATTATATATTCTATTTTTGGCTCTGGTAAGAATATTTAAAATCCTAAGTTTATTACATGATGATTAAAGGTTTCTTAATACTAAGGTGTATGAGTATAAGCTATTTCTTGATTTATGCTAACTATTTAAGAAAAGTAATGATTATCTATTTTTTCTTTCTCAAAGTACACATGGTTTAAAGGCTAAGTGATTATTTTTTTTATATTACTTAATGTTATTTGAAATTAAAATCATAAAATTTCTATAATTTTACATTAAATTCTTAGAGAGCCTATACATGAATTTTGATCATGTTTTAGGAGTGAATGGTAGTTGCTTATTTTCTCCATGATTCATCATAAGAAATGTGCATTAAGGTTTAAATTAGGAACTTAAATTTTTGTAGAGTGAGCATGTCGATTTTATAAACAATAGAAATTTTCAAAAGTTGCTACATGAGAAACAATGAACTCCATTTTTGAAAAAATTGCTTTATCCCCACTAGCCATCATATAGTCGCTTGATTTTTCTGTATCAACCAGCACATACAATACATAAACCCTTATACTAAACCATATACCATTTCACAGACAATGAGCTTTCAAGTAAAAAAAAATAAGCTAGAATTATGATTTCCACCAATTTTAGAGTTTCAATTCTTTTTTTATTTTCTTGCCCCAATTGGAATCTTGAACTCTAGCACACTTAATCAATTGCCAATTTCTTCCTATGGATGACCTTTATACCGTAAAAGTCCCAAATTGAAGACTAAGACCGAGCTTAGGTCAAACATTTTATATGGTGTATCAAAGAGCCAAATGGCTTAGCAACACCTATCTTATATATATCTCGCCTTTATGCAATTCCTTATCTTGTATTTTAATCATTCTTAAATGCCTACTATTGATTAAGCGAATAAGTTAAACAATACTGTCCTTGGAAGCAGCTTATGTCAACCCTTCCCTTATCAGAAATGATAAATCTTTAGTAATTTCCTATAATGTAGGGTTTAAGGACATGGTAATAATAGATTAAATAGTTTGTTTGTAGTACCAAATATATAGAAAAGTGAGTTATAGGAAATACTTGCTTCTAACGTGAGTGATTGTGTCTATATGGGTAGAATTGTGAGGCCTATTCTTAGGAATTGATATAAGACTGAATAACTTGTAGGTGGTTTAGAATTTCAAGTGGTTACATACTGGTAGTGATTAAAATAAGTTTAAATTCTTTGCAAGCTTCTACTTTAGTTTCATTGGTAAACGATTTGCACAAAATTCTTTTTGTAAGAGAAATGATAAGACAATATCATTTAAAAATATTTATAAATGATGTTGCAATATTGTAAGTGTATCTCAGTTTTAATAATTTAGAATTTAAAACTTTTGTGTATCTATTGTATTGTATTAAATTAAATCTTGGGTTCAATTAAGACATATTTAGACTACCATTTTAACTAAGTACTTATGATTGATTTACAAGTATGATTATGTCAAATGTTCCTTTATTTAATGAGAATTTTGTAATTTATAAAGGTATATTCAATACTTTGTTTTGATTACTTTTGGTACACGATGTGTCTAAATAATATGCTATTTTAGTAGATGATTTATCCAGAGACTCACCAACTCTTGGCATACTATCTTTGATGTATAATATGCATATACTTAACTTATTATTTATTTAAGAAAAAAATTATTTTAGTTTACATAACGATACATATTTAAGTTTTGAAAGTTTTTAAATATAGTATTAAAGTTATGTTCAATTAGACTTCAAAACAATAGTGTTTACAACATGCCTTTATTATTATTATAGTTATGTATAGTGATGTAACCCTTGAAATCCTAGAATTGGCATCAGGATTATAATGGAGTGGGGGTTGAGGCCAATGCATTAGTGGGAGGAGCATATAGTTAAAACAAAAAGCTTATGATGAGTATTAAATTGTTTTGAGGAATGTGTAATAAATGGTTATAGGTGTATGTAATTAGAGCTAAAGAGGGCCAGGAGAGAACAATTATTCAACAAATGGTTGATTGAAAATATTATAGGAGGTTATAATTGTGAAGTCTTAAGGGGAAGTGTAGATGTGGTTCATGTTAGTAACTTAGTATGAGTCTATGCATATTAGGCGAACATGATCTTAGTGTTTAAACTCATGTGCCATTCATGCCCAAGATGTTCTCTATGCCCGTGCCTTTCTTTGATTTTATCACCAAAAGTTTGGTAGAATTTGGGGATAAATTCTGTTTAGGGGGGGAACATTTTGTATTGTCCAAAAGCACTTTTGAGGAACCTTTATAAAATTCTTTTGGTGGAATACTTAATAATTGCATGTAAATGTTAAATTTTTAATAAATGATTGGTGATTTTATTTAATTGGAGTTTTGAAGCCCTAGAAAGTATGTTCAAACAAAAAAAAAATATTTGATATATGAATTATTATTTATTTATTTTAGATAAATCAAGATTTTGATACTAAACATTTAGACATAGTAAATAAATGATATTCTATTTACAATTGTTTTAAAGGCTTAAAGTATCTTTTAATTTAACTATTAATTAAATGTTTGAGTTATTTTATAATGATTTATGACTTTAGTTTATAAATTATAAAAGCATATTTTAATGCTTAATTACTATTACTTTGCTTAATTAAATTGCACTAAGTGTGTTTAAGTTTTAAATAATTAGAATTATCAAAGTTAATCCTAGACTTAATTGAAGCACACTTAATATATAGTTGTAACTATTTTGGGTATTTAAAGTACCTATTATTTATTAAAATCTTGTGTATTTATTTATTTTGGGTTTTTGAAAATCATGTCTAGTTATTAAAGTACTTGTTTTAAATAAATTTTTTAAAGAGAATTGAGTTAAAGTAAATGTTTTTCTTCTTCTCTATTAAGTCTTCATTACTAAAATTTTTCCCCTGTTTTATTTAAAGTTTTTCCAAAACAATCAGACCACCTCAATTCCCTTTCACGTTTTACTCTCCCAGATAAAAGAAAGAGAAAGGCCTAATATTCATTTTTCCCAAGCTGTCTCCTTTGCTAGGGCAAACAAAGTGCCTAAAACCATTATCCTCTGTGTCTCATATCTGATCAGCCAGCATCTCATAGTTTTTGTCCATCCACATCAATGCTCCACTAGTTGTTTAGTCATCTGCTAGCACTAGGAATTGATTGAATTGATCAAATTGTTGTTAAAGCCGCAGCTTTTGCCATGGTTTCACCTAGCTTGCTAGTGCCCAAGCTCCCCATTTTCACGAGTTGATGCTTTGCTATTCAAGGTGGCTTTTGAAATTACAACAGTCTTTATGCCTTGCCAACTGGCAGTAGCTAAAGAATTCATATATTGGTGATCATCATGCTACTTCAGCTTGGCCAAACAATTGTAGTTGAACTCCCTTCTTGACCTGGTGTTCGAAAGCCTCAATTTGAGGTAGATTTCTTCATTTAATCATTATAGATTTTACTATTATGAGCATAAGATGTGTAGAATGGTTGAATTAAATTAGGAGAAAAGTTTCTACTATGCTAGATGGCTCTATTTGAGAAAATATTGGGTGAAAGCTCAATGGGCAAATTAGGACTTGGAATTCTGATTTCTAATAAGTTTAGAAGGAAATTCATACTATTTGAGTAGTTCTAGTAAGTATTGTGTAAATTAGAAATTAAAGTTGATTAGAATGGGTTAGTTGGGTTAAATTATAAGCACCAAATCTTAGTAACTAATTATGGGTTGTTTGAATTATTATTATTTTTTTAAGAATATGGGAATTTTGTGAAATTGAGAAGCTTTAGTTACTTTTGAGAGATAAATATATATCCTAAATATGCTTCTAGACATACATGAAGCATAAGATTTAATCTGAAAATGTGGAAGCATAGAAATACATACCTCCAGCCATTGCCTTTACTTCAGGTTTGTTTTCCTTCTTGCTTTAAGTATTCCAAAAGTTTCTCACACTTTATCTTTGACTTTAGATAGTGTATAGGTTGTCAAATATAGTGAGAGGAACTTGGAAATGAAGTATATATATATGGCTTTTCTCCCATCAAGAAACGCCATCAGTTACCACAACAGTAAAAACCATTTCAAACTAAAACGGTTGCACCATTTCAACCGTTTTGAAATGTCAAAACATTACATTCTCCCACTTGGTGCAAACGTTCATCAGACAACTTGTTAAGAAATTAAATACACGAATCATAGTGATAAGTCCTCTA
>JANHAO010019339.1:0-13257 GCA_026873985.1 Saraca asoca
ACAGATGAATCTCCCCTTTTACAAAATGGGTCCCCTCTATTTTATTACACAGAGCCTATATACAAAAGGCTAAGTCTACCATTCGACTGTTGCAGGCTCTCCATCAATCTCCCTCTACTGATTGACTCTCCCTTGGTCTGCATGTCCAGCTGGCCTATGCTGAGGAAGGCTTCCTTTGGGCTAGGCCTTTTGCTAGCCTAAAAAACACATACAACAATTATAATTTATTATTTATTAGTTTTTCTTTAAAAAAAAGAATTATAATTTGTCATACTTACTAGATTTTTAAAAATAAATAATTATAATATGTTATTTATTAGATTTTCTTTTAAGAAAGAAATATTTATAACTTAAGGGTAAGAGTGTCAAAAATTGAATTGATAAAGGATAATAGTGTTTTCTTGCACCTCAATATCAAACAGGTAATTGAAAAAATTGGACTCTTTAACTTTTTAAAATTAGTTTTTTGAGGGTCAAAAAGTTAACTCAAACAATTATTTATTAAACACCCTAAATAGCTGATTGACTTAGTCAAATAATTAAAATCTCTCAAATAAACTAAAAACTAATCAAAAAGCTATTTACTAAACACCCTTTTTTATCTTCTTGAGAATATTCTGATTCTGATACTGAATTTAGCAGGAATTCTTATAATTGAAGTTTTAATTCATTATAACATTTAAATTATTGATTTTTTGTTTCATATTACTATTCATACTATAAATGGTCAAATTGATCACGTTTATAACATACTATTTCTTCCTTAACTTTTGTACTCTTTTTAGACTTCACGTAGTAGTAGGTGCCATTTCTTTTTGATGGTTTGAATGATATGTTCTTGTTTGTTTTTATTTCCTTGTTCTTCTTAATAGAAGGTGCCTCTTGATAAAATATTCCTAATTCTTTTTCAGTAATTTTGTTTTCATTTTTTTATTTTCTTAACACTTGTATTATTTTGACATTCATTTTCTGAAATACCTATTTTGAACGGGGGAGTAATTATTGAAGAATCTAAGTATTTGAATTTTATTTCTTCTGAAGGAGGATGACTACCTATAATTATTTTGTTTGTTATGGTTTGCCATTGTTGTGTAGTTTTTGGCAACATATTAAGATAATTTTTATTATCTTTTATGAAAGGATTTTTGATGTTATTATTGACACAATAATTTTCAAATCAATTAAAACAATATATATGTTGTTCAATTTTTCTAAAATTTTGTAATACATCTTTTTATATATTTCTAATAATTTTGAAGAGAAAATTGAAAAATACCAATATCTTTTTTCTTTATTTTTCTTTGAATAGAATTCTTCACCAAGAAATTTTTTATTTAAAAGAAATTCTCTTTTTAACATATAGAGATGATTTTGCATATTTGAAAAAGTATGGGATGTGGGTTCATTTGTTGAAGCATAATCTATTTTATATTATGACTTTAAAATATTTTCATTATAATTTACAGATTGAAGTTTTACTTAAGGTTGTCTAGATTCTAGATCCTTATGGTTCCACAGGTTTAAATCTAATATCAAGGTTAAATCTACTGATTTTTTTGGAAAATATTTTAATTTTGAGCAAATTCTAGAACTAAACTCTTCAAGAGTTGTGGATCTTGAATATCTATTTACAAATGTTAAAGTTACATCTTCTGAGGGTTTTCCCATTATTTGATTAATTGTTGAACTGCTTTCACATTTTATAGGTTTTAACTTTAGTAATTTCGATTCATCTGGAAGGAAATTTGATCATGTTTTAAGAGCTTTGAAGTAAGGATTGAGGAATTTTTTGTATTTGCTTATATCAACACAATTTCACCTTTTGGAGAGACTTTTAAGGTTTTATTATTGATATTAGTTTTCATGACTTTATAATGAATCCTATAAAATTATATCTACATGTTTAGTCCCTTTTAACCCAAAGTCCATCTTTAGTTTTATCAAAAAAAGTTAAGAATTTTTCTATCTCTGGATTACTTAAGGCAACCTTATAATCAAGAAAATAATTGAAATAAATTGGATCATTATGAAGATTTAACTTGTTTATAAAAAACTATTTTACATTTCATACATCGATTTACACATTGATTTATGCCTTTAAAATTTTTATGCACATTAATGTACACATTGATTTGATTTTCAAAATTCCTTTTACCAAAAGTTAGGAAAAATGTCTACTTCAATATAGTAATCAATGCAAAGATTGTGAATAACATACCACACTTCAATTACCACATTGATTAATTAGTTATAACCACATGTAATCGATCTGACAATCGATGTAATAACTGAAAGTTAGTTATTATGTTACAAACGGTTATAGTAGTTACAACTGCCTAACTTCCTCTCTTATATAAATGATTTTCTCATCATTTTTCATGCAATTTTTCATACAATCTTTCATAACAGTTCTTATTACATTCTTTACAAATCAATCACAGTTCATTGAGAAATCATTTGATAAAGTTTTAAAGAGTTTTTCTCTATCTGCCACATCAATTCATTAATTTTTGAAGAATCAATCAAGTTCTAGATTTAAATCTGCTGAGCTTATCTTAGATAGTTTGAGATTTTCATCTCAAACACTAGTATTGTATTTTCTACCTTTATTACTTTATTTTTAAGATTTCTAGAGATTTAGAAATCTTATACAGGTTAGCAAGAACCTATTAATCTTATGTTTTTCTTTAGGTTTATAAGAGCCTATCTTAATTCTTCTAAGTTAGTAGAAGTTTGTTAAATTCTTGTATGTTTGTTGTAAAATTGGGAATTCAGGAGCCTGATAATCCTGATGGTTTTTAACTTTAATTCAAGAGGTCTTTCAGTTGAGAAAGATCAAGTGGAATAGACTTGAATTACGGTTTCAATTGAAGTTGAACTACTTTAAAATTTATGTGTCTATTGATTTTTATCTTTATTGCTCAATTGATGTTTTCTATTATTTTTCATTTAATCTTACTAATCACAATTACATTTGTAATTTGAATATTTAATCAAATAAAACAAAGGTGTATATAAATTCTCCAACGAGAAAAGGGCAAGATCCAATTAACTTTCACAAATTTAAATATTGCAAATTTAGATTCTACAATATTTATACCCACTACTTCAGGACCTGACATGACTATAAACAAGATAATATTGAATTTTTGAAAGTTTTTACTCTGGAATCTCTTAATACTATTAATATTGGGGTATCAATTCCTAATCTATGGAGGGGTTTTGTAGCTACTCGTATGACTCCCATATGTAAATAAATATAATGTTTCTTATGTTCTTTGACAAGTTCTTTTGAAAGAAGGGGTATTGATTCATATGTTTTATGAATATTTAAATTTTATTCATTGGTTTTAACAATATAATCTTGAAAAAAATCAAAAGTATTTATTTTATAAATTTGTTGAGTCTGTACTTTGGATATATTTCAATTATGTAATTTTTGTTCTATTTCAAAAGTAACTATTTCTTGATTATTAATTATATCTTGATTAATTTTTTCTTCATTAGGGTTTTGACTAGAATTTCAAGGCATTAGATCATTGGATTTAAAGAGTAGTCTCCTAATTAGATAAGCCATTGTTACTGAAAATAATTGTTAATTACTATAACTTTGGTTTACTACTCAAACTTTCTAAATTAATTTTCCAAAACTACCCAACACCATGGAACCACCTAACATGCCTCTACATGAGCTTTACAAATGGTTTACCAACATGACTTTTAAGGTTAATCACACATAACTTAACCTATGAGTTTGAGGTTTAACCTCCACTATAATAACTACCAACTAGTACTATACTAACTACTGGCTTCTCCAACTATAAACATTGCTCTTTCCCTTACAAGGCTTGGATACCAAGTGGGGAAAAGTTACTTAGAGAGCTTTGGATCGATATTGAGAGTGTGCAAAATAATGCATATATATATTAAAAATAATAAAGAAGTATGGGCGCACAATAATAAAAAAATATAGAAAATAATGCATAAATGTTTTATGAAATTCATTATTGACAATTACATCAATTTGACAAATTCACTTATGGAATTGGATTCTTTGAATAGTATTGCAATAACCTTCATTATTCTTTTGAGAATATTGAGCACTATCAATTTCTTCCTTTCCTTTTTCTTTTATATTACCTTTAATAGATAATTGAAAGATTTCTAATTCTATATCTAAAATTTTATCTTTTATTTCTTATATATATATATATATTATAATTAAATATATATTCTTATTTTTCATAAGTGTATAATATGTGTTGGTGGGTTCCTTTAAGTGGGCCCACATACTCTTTATGTATATATAAAGAATGAATAATAATAAAAAAAAGGAAAGGGATTTTAATAAAACAAGGATTCTTAATCCTTTTTTAACAAAGCTTCATATATGTATATATATTGGCTTGGTATATGTTGACACGAAAATCCAATCAACCAATTGAGTTTCATGTTTCCTCTAATTGCAGGATAAATAAGACAGTGAATAGTAAAAGGAAGTAGTGAGGAAGAAGAGAAAACAACTACACCAAGAGTTTATCATGGTTTGGCTAAAATCAGTTTGGCCCCTACATCTACGGTGATTTTTTGTTATTCTTCGGGAAGATTGGTTTTTACAGGATATGAATACAACAATGGAATTCTTTTTTAATGAACAGTGCTCACTCTCAATATTGGCAGAGTTTTCCTACGTATTTTTTTCTTGTCCCTCTATATGATGACCTCCTCCCTCTATTTATAGAAAGGGGGAGGGTTACAAGTGTAATTTTGTGAGTAGCAAAATGATTACTCGGGTATTTAATGCTTAGCGCTGGATAATTAATGCTGGGTAAATCATTATCGGATATCCGGGGGGCTGATGTGTAGGTTTGAAGGCTGAGTTGTTAGTTGGAAACATGTGCCTTGGATTGCTCACTGGGTTCCATATAGGCGTTCGTTGATAGTGGGCAAACTAGAATTTGAGTAGGCTAATAGCTCTAGCTAATCTCTTCATTTGTACCTGGTCATTTCTTTGCTGAGGGGTCGGAAGTCTCTTCAGCAGGCTATACCCCTTCTTCCACGATGTTGCGAGATGCCCCCAACTCGCACTCTACAGTCGAGGGTTCTCACTCAGTGACCTCTGACTCCATCTTAGACCTCCATCGGTCTAAGTAGGCTTCCAATTGGACCTTGACCGGCTCAGAACATGCCCCTAAAAAATCCATATAACATAAGCCCCCCAACTCTCAGCTCACTTTGCAGGCTGGGAATTGTAGCAAGTGGTCAAAGTCTTTGACCGCAACCTGCAAGATGACTCAGTCTTTATGCTCAATTCATCATGTCATTTCTGTCTTTCTTGCTTTCATTTTCTGTGCTTTAGGCATGCCTTTCTTTGTGCATTATCTCAACCATCAACATGGAGTCTTCATTATTTCTAGGCTGTTTGATTCAGGGTAGCCAAATGTCTCTTGGACCATTCGATAAATTTGAGCAGATTTATAAAGGCTCATGATCAAGCACTTCATTCCCTTGATGGTTTGGCTTTCAAAGAAGTCTTTTTGGGACATGGATAGTCCGTTGCAGAGGTCTCAGAGATATGGATAGCCTGTTGCATGTAACTTCACTGTATAGCTTCTCTTCTTGGCTTCTGGGAACTTTTGTATAGGTCTTAGATTATTTCTTCACAATTCTTCTGTGGAATTCTGCCTTGCTAGTCATTTTCCTGGTCCCTTTTTGAATTGCTTTGTGTTTAGGGAGTCAGGAAATGATCCGTTAGCTGAAGAAGGCTACGAGTAGAAGTAGCCGGGTCTGTTCGTTTCATCTGATGGGAGTTTGCCTCTTGGAAATTGGCTTTCCTTCCTTTTGCGGGATCGTTAGCTTTAGGCTTTTTATTGTATCGTTGTATATCAGTTCTTCTGATGTAGATTTGCCCTATGGAAGGAGGTCTTTTAGTGCAACTCTGAGTATCATGTTTTTGCTTTTTATTTGTTTAAGTCTATTCTATGGACAATTTAATTGGTTGCTATTGGCAATATGATTTGCCCCTGCAAAATCAAAACTCAACAATTGTTATGTAAAGTATCTGGTGGGATAATTATCTTTTGTTATATAAAATTTGAGCCAATTGGATTTAACCAATAAACTTCCATTTAAAGGATATGTATCAAATTGCCAATCTGTCATGCCGGCTCATTCAAGAATTTTGCGTGTGACTAACGATTACTTGGACGTGAGGTCTTGAATTTGTCCATGTAAGAATTCTGTGTAGGGCTAGCACATTACTTGGACATGGCTCGCGTAAGAATACTATGCATGATTAGAGTATTACTTGGATGTGAGATCTTCATTTTGCCCTCGATCTGCACAAGAATTCTACGTATGATTAACGTATTCTTTGGATGCAAGGTCATTTTGCATAAGAATTCTATGCGGGGTTAGCACATTACTTGGATGCGGCTCACACAAGAATTTTATGTTTGATTAACATATTACTTGGATGCGAGATGCTCGTTTTGCCCCCTGACCTATGTAAGAATTCTATGTCTGATTGATGCATTGCTTGGTTGTAAGGTCGTTTCATGCAAGAATTCTATGCGGCACAGGCACATTACTTGGACGTGGCTCGTGCAAGAATTGTACGTATGGCTAACGCATTACTTGGACATGAGATGCTCATTTTGCTCCTGAGCTATGCAAGAATTCTACGTCTGATTGACACATTACTTGAACGCAAGGTCATTCCACACAAGAATTCTATGTGGGGTAAGCACATTACTTGGACTTAGCTTGTGCAAGAATTCTACATATGGCTAATGTATTACTTGGACGTGAGATGTTTGTTTCACCCCCATGCTCTGCGACATGCAATCTCAATGAACCATTTAGTTCTCTTGTTTGTTTTACACATGTGGGTTTTCGTTTCCCAACGGTGGCTGGTAATTATTGCTTTAAGCTTTTTAGTGCACATACGTTGAACCATCATTTATTGGCCGTTATTTTCCCTGGACCATTGGATCGTGGGTGACTGACACCCCTTTTGATCTAATGGTAAGGTTGTATTCTCTTTTAAGCTGAGAGAGTCTTCCTTCTCCCTCTTACTTAGTCATTTGAAAAAAAATTCTAGGCTTCTAGTGTTCTCAGCCTATCCGTCTTTCTGGCCGCCAGCCTCTGCTATTTTTCGCTTGCTCTTCCGTCTATTTCCTGATCCTTCCAGACTTTCCATCTCCAACAATCATGGTACGCACCCTTTAACTCTATGTCTTGTGCATTATTCTTCCTTTATAGGAAATTAGGGACCTGACCTTGCCTGATTGATTAGGAGATTATTGATGTTAGCGAATAGATATGGTTCAGATGCCTAGTCTTAGATTAGAGTAGAATAATTGGGTTGCCGATAGACTCTAGGATTCCCGACACATGACTGTGTCTCTTGAGGTTTTATTGTTCGTTCAGAGTATGTCCTCCATTTATCGGAGTTTAGGTTATTGGTGAGGTGGCATAGGGTATGCATGGCCTGCAGAGTAGGGGGTTAGTAGTTCTGGTTTTGGTATGGTTCGCTCCCAGCAAACTCATCGATCTTTTCATTTTTTTTGTAGATAGGAGCGGGTCATGTGCGTCGTCATCACCTGATTAGGAGTGAGGATGATGAACCAGGTTCATCTCCGGTTACGAGAGATGCACAACAAGCTGGAGTTGCGACATCGAGCAGGAGGGGAGTTGCTTCAAACCCAGGTGCCAATTCGAGACGCATCGAGGGCCAAATGACAGCATCAAGCCAACGCCCCAATCATCATGCATTTAAGTATCACAAATCCACTATACGAGTTTGAGATGTCACTTCTGCCATCGAATCAAATTGGATTCCAAAAAGGTGCAGTGCCGTGGTCTCTGCTCATGACGACTATGCCACCCATCCCCCTTGTGGCTTTACAGCTATTAGCATCCCGCATCTCTCTGTGAGATTAAGATTCCCTATTCAACCTTTCATTATTGATTTTTTGAATAAGATAAAGCTCAGCCCCTTTCAATTAACACCAAATTCAAATACTGTGTTGATTTCGCTGACCCTTATCCATAGGGTGAATGGCCTTTTTCCACCATCGCCCAAAACCCTCTGCTACCTTTACGACCTCAGGTGTGCAAACTCTGAGGACAGGCTTTATTACCTTTCAGTAAGGCAGACGCCTTATAAAGAGATCCTCCCACAAGGGGGCATGAAGGGGAAGTCTAATGCGGGACGTTACAAGACCCGTTGGTTCTATGTCTTATGCCCTTCGCTAAAATATCTTCAGAATTTTGATTTCATTCTCATTTCGTGTAGGTGGGTTGGGCTTGAATGAATTTGCCTACTTGTTTACTTTTTGGTTTCTGTTTTGGATTCTAACTTGTTGTTCTGAGCTCTAACCTTTTGTTCAATTTTACTGACGGTATCGATAAATGGCCAGTTCTCGGGACCGGGGAGTTGGGTGTTCTAGATCGATTTGCTTTGTCCGAAGATCTCCAGAATGATTTTAGGATCAACGAAGACCTTTTCTGCTTCTTTAGGCTTGTTCCGCCAATAGGCACCGTAGTGACCAAGGAGGTAGGGATTCATCAGCTGATCGAGGTCAGGCTTGTAAACTTTGACGAATATGACAAGATTATGGACTTGATCCTCAGGATGCCCCCATCGGATAGCAAGGACAAGGCTCCCCCATGTGGCGAAGTTGTTTTGACCCAGATCACTGCAGTTCAGCCCCCAACCCCCGATGCGGGACCTACCCTGAAGCTCCAGTGACCACTGAGGTCAAAGCGATTTTGGATATTGTTGAGTAACCGGCTGCTGCTGCCAAGGTCTCTCTTCCAAATCCAGCCTCTTCACCATGTTCTGAAGAGGTGGAAGCAATCAGTCCTGCCAGTCTTTCCAGTCCTCCTCAAAAGAAATGGAGGATTGCCAAGGGGGAGGAGAAGGCAACACCTCAGAACCCATTAGGAGTTAACCTCACAAAGCCGTTGGCTGAGCCCAACTCTGAAATGGAGCTGCATGCTCAAATGCTTGTCAAAAACTTCGGCACAATATTGGGTAATGATGGTAAGATCCAAACATTGGAGAACGAGGGACTCTTCTTTAGGAGGTTGGCAGGATTTACAGCTCGACAGGGTCTAATGGTAAGTGTGTGTGTGTCTCTCTCTTTTTTTTTGTAGTCATTTCGTTTATTATCAATTTTGACCTTGCTGCTCGTTCCTGCAGAGCGTGCTATCACTGATGAAGATTGTCGCAACGTGTGAGGATTGGGATAGGGAGAGGTTGGCTCTTATGGATGAGCTAGGAGCTCGATGAGTTGAGGTGCGAGGACTCAGGGACAAAGTAAAGGAGCTGGAGGCCATATTGTCTCATGAAGTGAAGCATCAGGATATTCAGGTGAGCTTTGATCTTGCCACCAACGATCTGAACAAGGCTAAGATAGAGCTTGATGAAGCCCTTTGGTAGCTATAGGAGATGATTAGGGTGACTAACACTACTAAAGAAAGGTTAAAAGTAGCAAAGTAGCGGACCAAAGCTTCTGATGAAGAGGTAGCGATGCTAAAGAAGGAGCTTTAGCTTGTTAAAGAGGGAGCAGAAAAGGTTGAAGCCAAGATGTCCTCTCGTGTAGTAGAGACAGCCACGGAGACGAAGAGGACAATTCTCGAATCATTCCTTTATATGATGTGGGAAAAGCATCCTGATCTTAACTACTCCTTCTTTGGTGCCCAAGCCATCGAGGGGGTTGAATGATAGAGAGCTCGAGCAGTAAGGAAGAGTCTAGGATTTTGTGCCTCTTCTACTAAGGTTGTTGGTTAGCGAGAAAGTGAATCCCAAGCTATTGATGCCGCTCTTGTGGCTAGCACTTTCGATGTCCTAGCTTCTGGTCCACTACCCATTGAAGACTCAGCTCGTGAGGCCTCGTCCTCGTAGAACAATAATTGTATATCTTGACTTTTCAGTGCTCCCGGCACATGTAATGAACCTCGTGGACATCTTGTATCATTTTATGACAAAGTTGAACTATTTTTACCATTATTGTTTTGGTACTTGACTGATTGTGTGATTCCTATTTATTTATGCTTAGATAACAGTTTGGCACATAAACTTTTGTTGTATCATACAACATATAATGAATCAATTGTAAAATACGGAGACACCTATTCATAATAACGGCAGAGGTGCTCGGCATTCCAAGCATGAGGGAATTCTACTCTGTTCATGTCTGCTAGATAGTAGGCTCCATCACTCATGATCCTTTTGACGATATATGGACCTTCCCAGTTTGGTCCTAGGGTCCACTCGCTGGGTTTGCGGGCTCTGGAAAGGATGAGACACAAAATGAGATCTTCAGGTTTGAACTTTCGAGCTTGCACTCTGTAGTTGTAGTATCTCGCTATATGTTGCTGATGGGCTGCGGCTCTAAGGCTAGCTTTTTCTCTTACTTCTTCCAAGAGGTCTAGGTTTGTACTGAGTAGTTGGTCATTGTCTTCCAGGTTGAAGGCGATCCTTCTCTATGTAGTGACTTCGAGTTTTGTAGGAATCATTGCCTCGCATTCATACACCAACAAGAAGGGGCTTTCCCCTATGGAGTTATTAGGCGTGGTCCTATAGGCTTATAGTACCAACTGTAATTCATCCGCCCAGGCCCCCTTTTTGGCCTCTAACTTGGTTTTAAAGATCTTTTTGATGATCTTGTTGATGGCTTCTATTTGCCCATTGGCCTACAGGTGGTCTAAGGCTGTGAAGCTCTTGACAATCTTAAGGTCATTGCAGAACTTGATAAACTACTTGCTAGTGAACTGGGTCCCGTTATCAGTGATGATATGCTGAGGGGAACCTACAAATGATGTTGTTCCAAACAAACTTCTCGACCTTTGAAGATGAGATTTCGATGAGTTCCTTTGCCTTCACCTATTTGGTGAAGTAGTCCACCTCTACTATTACGTATTTACAGTTTCCCCGTGCCTTAGGAAGTGGTGCAATTAGATCTATCCCCTAAATTGCAAATGGCCATGGACTTGTCATCTACTTCAGGTAGGCTGGTGGAGCTCATGGCATTTTTGAGAACCTCTGGCACTTGTCGCACCTCTTGATGAGATCAATAGTATCTTGCTTCATTGTCGGCTAATAGAATCCCTGTCAAAGGGTTTTTTGTGCCAAGGAGAGCCCCCCAGCATGGTTTCTACAATGTCCTGCATGAATCTCTTCCAAGACAGTATTGTAGTCTTCACCATCTATGCATCTTAAAAGCAGGGTTGTGAACCCCCTCTTATAGAGCATATCACTGCAGATGTAGTATTTGGCTGCTTGGGCTCACAACTGTCATGCCTTGAGTTTGTCTTTTGGTAACTTCTTGTTCTGCAGGTAGTTTATGATTGGATTCATCCAGGAGTTAGGCATTTCGGTGATTGCCATGAAGACGTCTTATTGATCAATACTTGGGGATGGAAGGAGCTCTACTAGTATTGCTCCTGTAAGGTCTAGATCGTTAGGGGTAGACAGGCGAGCCAAAGCGTCTACGTGTGCGTTCTAGGCTCGCGGGATCATCATTTTCTCCCCCCAAGCTTGGTATTCACCTTTTATTTGACAAATAATTAACCATGAGTCGCTAAAAATCTTTATTCTCTCGACATGCACCTCTCTGGCTATCCGTAAGCCCGCCAATAAAGCCTCATACTTAGCTTTATTGTTTGTGGCCTAAAAGCCAAACCTGAAGGTACTGAAGACCTTGTCTCCTTCTGGATTAATAAAAAGCATTCTTGCTCCGGCCTTTTGATCACTAGACGACTGGTCAACAAATAATTCCCACCATAGGGCCTTAGGGACTTCTACCTCGCTTTGTATAGGGCTTATGAATTCGATAATGAAATTAACTAGTGCTTAGCCCTTGATAGCCGTCCTGGGCTTGTATTCAATGTCAAACTACACGAGTTTGATCACCCATTTAAGCAATCATCCTAAGGCATCTGTCTTCTATAGAACTTGTCTTAGTGGGTACTGAGTGAGAACCCTAATGCTGTGGGCTTGAAAATAGGGCCACAGCTTCCTTGAGGCAATGACCAGATAGTAGACGAGCTTTTCCATGGGCGAATATCTTGTCTTTGCATCCAACAATCTTTTGCTTACATAGTAGATGGGGAGCTGGATCCCTTCCTCTTCTCGCGTAAGTGCTATGCTCAAGGCGTGCTGGGATACACCCAAATATACGGTTAACCTTTCACTCTATTTCAATTTGGAAAGGAGAGGTGCTTGCTTGAGATACATCTTAAGCTCCTAGAATGTGACCTCACATGTAAGGGTCCATTCAAACCTCTTTGCCTTCTTGCGGACGTCAAAGAAGGGAACACACTTATCCATAGCCTTAAAGATGAATCTGCTGAGTGCAGCTATTTGACTGTTTAGGCTTTGGACGTTTTTTGACCCTGTGGGAGAACGCATATCGAGTAGTGCCTTAATTTTCTTTGGGTTCACTTCAATCCCTTTGTTATTCATGATGAAGCCAAGGAACTTGCTCGAGGCTACTTTGAATGCACACTTATGTGGGTTAAGCTTCATCTGGTACCTCATCAGGGTTTGAAACATCTCGCCAAGATTGCAGACATGATCAATGAGCTGTTTGGATTTCACCAGCATGTTATCTACATATACCTCCATAGTCTTGTCGATTTATTCTTGGAATATCATGTTCACCAATCGCTGATAGGTTGCCTCTGCATTTTTGAGTCAAAAGGGCATCACTTTGTAATAGTACAACCTATGATCGGTGATGAAGGAGGTATGCTCTTCATCCTGCACGGCCATTGGATCTTATTGTACCCCAAGTAGGCATCCATAAAGCTAAGCAATTCATGTCTCGCAGTGGCATCCACTAGTTGGTCTATCCTTGGCAAGGGGAAGCTGTCTTTAGGGCATGCTTTGTTGAGATCAGTGAAGTCAATACACATTCTCCACTTTCCATTCTTCTTCTTGATGAGTATAGGGTTAGCCACCCAAGTGGAATATCATGCCTCTTGAATGAATTTATTTGCTAGAAGCTTATCCAACTTTTCTTTAAGCGCCATGAAGCACTCGACAGTCATCGATCTTCTCTTTTGGTGAATTGACTTTGCCTGGGGGTCGATGTTTAGCCTGTTTGACATTATAGTTGGATTGATACTGTAATACCCGGAAAATTAATAAATTAAAATAGAAAATTGAAAATAATTGTTGAAAATGAAAAAGGGCTAAATTGAAAAGTGTTAGGGACTTGTTTGAAAGAGTTTGGGTTTCAAAGG
>JANHAO010019340.1:0-13281 GCA_026873985.1 Saraca asoca
ATTGAAATTATTATAAAGGTACTATATTTGAATGTCATTAAAGATTCAAAGAAAATACAAAATTGAACATAACTGGATGTCATTATATATAAATAATTAAGTAAATTAAATAATTAAATAAATACTAATTTCATACAATTTCAACTAAAAGAACTAATAAACCAAAGAAATATGATCACACAAAACATAACAACCATTATATGATATTTAAGTGTCTATGAATGTAGAGTTGATGAAAATCATATTTATATGTAATGGGATACCAAATTTCTCTTCAAATATCTAAACTTTAACTTACTTTTTAATTTGTTAAATTAGACGAATAAGGGATACATAAATCAAATAATTTAATTCAATAAATGAGTTGAGCTTAAACAAAATTTGTTTGGCTCATGAGCTAGCTTAATGTATGTATACAAATATATAAATATATATACAGAGAGAGAGAGAGAGAGAGAGAGAGGGACCCCACAATTACTATTTCTTAATAATCACTCTTATAAATTTTCTTATAAAAATATTATTATTTTTAGTTTCAAATTTTTTAAATGAGCCAAATTATAAGTTGAATTAAAATTGAATGAGCTAAATTTAGAATAAATTTGACCCAGCTCATTAGTAATCCTGACAGAAAGGGTTGAAAAACATGTGATAATTGTTAAACTATTATGTTAGTATACTAAATTATAATATTATATCCTCTTTTTAATCAATTAAACTCAATTATTATATTAGTATACTAAATTATAGTATTATTCTCTTTTTTGGTTTTAATTAAATTCAATTATTACTAAATTATCATATAATTTCCTCAGTGCCTTATTAATTAAATTCAATTATTATATGAGTAACGTGCTTTTGCTATTTTTTTCTTTGAAATTACGTTTTAACTATAATATATACCTAATTGATTATATTATTTTCACTATAATAATACATTGTTAATATAGTAATTGTGAGCAAGTGAATATACATTGTGACCATAAAGTGTTTTCTATTCTGATTTATAATATTTTATTTTAATTGATTATATTATTAATTAAATTGTTAATATACATTGTTAATATAGTAATTGTTAATAATAAATATAATCAAACATTGTTAATATACATTGTTAATATAGTAATTGTTAATAATAATTTAAAACTCCTATTTTTTTCCTAACATTTTTAAGTAATTTAAAGAAAGGAGTGTGTTTGTTAGTTAACTTGTACATAAATCGTGTGAGGGTGGTGATTCTACCATTTAGCACTTGGACTTGCTTTATGGTCAATGGGTTTCTCATATCAACAATCACCTGGCACTTGGAGGGGTTTATCTTTATCCTTTACTCGATCAACATGAATCCTAGAAATCTTCCTGCCCTAACCTATAAGCACATTTCTTTGGATTTAATCTCATTTGGTATTTCTTTAGGATACCAAACATCTCTTCTAAGTCTGCCTAATGTTGTTTCATGCTTTTTGGCTTAATCAACATGTCATCCACATACACCTCCATATTCCTACCTATCTGCCCTAAGAAAACTTTTATCCATTATTCTTTGATATGTCAGTCCTGCATTGTTGAGAACAAATGACATCTCCTTGTAACAAAATACACCTTGATCAGTCATGAACTCTATTTTATCCCCATCTTCAAGTTGCATTCTTAGATAATTATACCCTATAAATGCATCTCCAAAACTCAGGATTTTGAGTTAGCTAGATAATCAATGTTTGGTAATGGATGCAATTCTTTTGGGCATGCCTTGTTAAGGTCCAAGAAGTTAACACACATTCTCCATCCTCCATTGATCTTTTTGACAAGGGCCACATTTACTAGCTATGTTGTGTGTCAAACTTCCCTAATGAAACCTGCATTTCATAGTTTTTCTACTTCTTTTTTATCACTTTCTTGCATTCAGCACCATAATTTCTTTTTTTTTGTTGCATAGGCTTTATGCCAAGGTCAATTAATAGCTTATGATATACTATGCTCAGCTTTATTCCTAGCATATCCATAGGCATCTTGGTAAAAAATTCACTGTACTCTTTCAGCAACTTAATTAGCTAAGTCTTATCCCTTTCTATAGAGTATAATCTAATTTTTATCATTCTTTCATCACCCTTGCCAAAGATGTGTACTTCTTCTACATCTTTTCTTTGTTATCACTCTCTTCTTGAAACTTCTTTTATTTGGAGAGGTGCCCTCTTCTTATCAATGCCTTAATTTCATCCTTCAATATCACACAATCATGAGTGTGATGCCTATAATCATGATGAAACTTATGAAATTTTTACTTCTCTTATGGGGAGAACTTTTTTCACTTTAGATGGGGGAACTTCATTAAATTCATTGCTCACACATTTTGGACACTATGGCTAATTGGTACATTTAGTAATTCATAATTATTGTTTTGCTAGCGCAGTGGTGCTTGTTCTCACTCATAATTAGGCAAGCGTTTGATACAGTTGGAGATTTCACGATACAGGTGGGTTATAAGGAAAAATGAGTTGAAGGTGAGGGAAAGGGAAGGAAACTGGGTTAATCTTGATAATGATAGCACTCATTGGGCAGGAAGGTGGCAAAGGAAGAGTCTATTGGACTTACATGCAACAGAAAGCTTCCATCTCTTCCTACAATTGGTGGACTTGCTTAGTCAATGCATCACGCTCAAGCTTGGCAATAATTCTATGTCCCTCCTTCACCATTTATTCTCGATGAGGCTTATCTTGAGCCCTTTCGCAATAACAATGCTTTTCTAAGGAAAAACCATTAACAAAATAGGAACAGGAGCATTATAGCCTTCGGGTGGCTAGGAAAACCACAAACGGTGTCAAACAAAACTCTTATATTAGAAAAAACTAACCTATAATGTGGTGGCAAGCGGAGAGGTGATTTGCACAAAGAACAATGTTAATCATACACAATGGTAGTAGTCTATTGTGTACACTCCAACGCTCAAGTTAGTTGCAAAAACAAAGTTTTGGTATTAGTAATAAAGAAGATCCCTTATGCCATTCATCATGCTTTAGATGAATGAGGTTGTCCACGTGTTTATACTATACTGTTAATGTGAGCAAGATTCTCCTCTTGCTATTGATGGTGTAGTCACAGCATCTATACATGCCCATAAGTGCATCGGGTTGCATAGGGTTATTGAGAGGTTATCTTGTTTAGTAGTCAAGTTGTGATGTGATCAACCATGGGGCCCTTGTTGCTCGGATATGGCTCTACTTGGCCTTATGGTGATATTTCTATGTGATCTATCTTATGAGGAATTGAGCTTGACTTATGATACTATGAGCTGATTATCCAATCATAAACTAGCCCTAGCTAGCCTATTGACAGGCTTGAGCTGTTTGACCACTTTATGAAACCAGTCGATCAATCACAGCTCGAGAGCTTATTCTGGGTTGTGTCAAATCCAAAAACCATTTAAAAGAAATTTATTTAAAAATTAAATGAAATCTTGTTTTTAACCATTATAAGAAGGGATTAAAGATTTATTAAATCATAGTTTTATAAGTAGTATTACTGTTAAAACATGTTAAATTGTTAATGATTGCTCAAGCTAAACTAAATTATATAAATAAGTTTGTATATCGATTAGCTATGCTATAGATCCTTTCTTTGCTTAAAAAAAATTGACATTGTCAATTTAAAAGGAAATAAACACATGCATTTATATTTAAATTTTAGACTTGATTTTAAAAAATTGAGGGTCCCAAATAAAGATATATTCTTTAATAATGTAGATCTTTCCCTTATTCCTTTAGGGGAATTTATATACTCCTTTAATTATTGTAAACTCTTTAAATTTAACAAGATTGTAAAGAATAGTTTTGTATTAAGAAACATAGTAGAAGATTAATTAGTAAATGCATAGAATATAGAATTGACAATTGTGCAGCAAGAATGTAAAAGCAGGAGTAGAAAAATGAAGATTCAATGCATAGGGTTTTTAAAATGGTTCAACTTAAATTGAAACTGTAATTCAAGTTTACATCACTAGATAATCTTCAACCAGATTACCACTTTTATTACAAAATCATTAGGATTAAAATAGGCTCCTGAATTGTTAGTTTTACACATAAGAATTACAACAAGAATCTTGTTAACCTAGAAGATTTTCACCTGGCTCTTCCAAACCTAAAACCACAAGAATTTTTACAGGCTTTTGTTAACCTAAACAAGATTTCTATTAACCTAGAAATTTTAAAAGAAAATTAAGATAAGAAAAGTTTAAGGTAAAGTTAGAAATACAATATCAAAAAGTTTAAGAGAAAATTCTCAAATAGCTAATGTGAATTTTGTAGAAGTTTGATTCAAAAACTCTTAATTTGATTTAGAAATCTTATGAGGTAGAGAGAAATCTGATTCAACTCTTTTACTTTGTGATTTTCACACTTGAAGAAGAAAGAAAGATATGAAAAACTTATGAACACTGAAAATGGTTAGGGGTATTATAACTACTATAGTCATTTCTAATAGAATAACTAACTTTTAATTTGTGAATCGATTCGTGAATCGATTCAGAGTAAAATCCTAACCTTCGATTTTTTTTTAAAAAAAATTCAAAGCTTTTCATCATGAATTGATTCATGTAGATTTTTCAACTTAAATCAATTCTCAAATCAATACGAAATGTGTAAAATAGTTTTATAAAATCCGTACTTATGAAAAATCTTTGTTTGAAAAATATTTTATTTTAACTTTCTTCAAGCAGCTTATTTATACCACATTATTTGTTTTGAATTAAATCTCAGTTGAATTCACTTACAAAAGATCATATAGAAATAAAATGATTCCTAATTCTAATTTAGGATCTCTTGAATCATATACTTTAAACCTACAAAACAAATTAAAACACTAACATTTATTGTCAGATAGTAATGTGAGCGAAAATTATTTTTCAACATCAAAACGAAGGAAAATATTTAGCTAGAGAAACCTAGGCTAACAAAAAAAATTATGGATTGATATATAAAAAAATTATGTTTATTTTTTATAGCAAGAGTGACAAGCCATTTAACATATATATGTGTCATAAATTGAGACTTGTAACCAAATTTAATAGGCAAACATGCTTGGACAGAACTAAGCATAAAAATCAAGCATCAAGAGAAAATCATATGGCACAAATTTAAGAAAAAACACACTTATAAATTTTTTTTATATTTTCTCATTTTAGGGATGTTTATATAATTTTGACTAAAGTAACTTGTGCAATGCCAGTAGATAAACAAATGGTTGTGATCATTGGATTTTTATCCTTGTTCGATGTGTTGTAGCACATTAGATCTCCATTTAGTTAGGAGAAAAACCTTTATGTCAAATAAGAAAAAGTATGTCTACTTCTACTAAAAGGACTTTAGCTCTTGGAATGTTCTTTAGGGGGAGTGTCTGGTGATCTGGGTGGACACTAAGGCACTAGTCTAGGGGTACACATGTGTGGCTTGGTGCCTTCCATACACACTCGGAGTCTTGTAATGAGACTTTATGTGAATAAAAGAAATAACCCCTCTTCAAATGAAATATTGTCCTATAAATTTATCTGCTTTTGTCTGTATTCATCCGAATTTGTTCAAATTGCATGAAGGCATTATGTTAGCCAATATAAGTGAATTGGTTGTCAATATAAGTGAATTAGTTGCTTATATGCTATGTGTTTGCTACTTATGGTTGCCTCAATGTGATATAAATTGTAGGTGTTGCTAGTTATTTTCAAAATTAAGATGGTGTATGATTAGTTGACTAGCTTATTCTTTAGTACTAAGTAAGTAAGATCTAAGTACAAAGACTAGATGCCACACGTTTTGACAATTGAGCCATCAAATCATGATAGCTTGCTATTACAACATGTTTAAAACCATGCTTTTCTATTTTTCACTACACCATTTTAATTAATGACCCTTTTTTTATTTTCTACTATGCCTTTTTAATATGCCAACTCAAATGACGTTAACTAAACAGTTTGATGCAATTGACATTGAACTTGGGAATCCCAAAGAAGTTGCAAAAATCATAAGAAATTTGTAAAGTGAAAAGATCCCTGAACTCCTTTAAGGGGCCAAAGATTGGGATTCTCTCAAGTACTAAGTCTCAAATCTTGAAGTCAAAGGCATGAGGACTAGTAATACTCAGTAACTTAGTGAACGACTTGTTGCTACTAAGAAAACTTATAAGATTTAGGGGATGTTATAAAAGACCTTACCAACAAAGTGAAGGATTATGTAACATCTCTTCATGTTAAGATAGGTGACATAGCAGTTTTAATGAAGATACTAATGACCATTGGAAACGGTTTGCAAGGGGGAGGTACCTCAAAGGAAAAGGTGAAAATCCCTAAACCAAGGTCATATGTAGAAGAGAGAGAAGCTGAAACTCAAGAATTTCGTGTTTAATATAGACCAATATTTTTAAGCAACTGCCATTGCTTCTAAGGAAGCTTGCTGAATAGAGTGACTATATTCCTCATAGACAACACTAAGGTCCGATCGAGGAATAAATATCAAGAGATTTAAAATGGGGAAGGTGTAGCATTAGTATTTAGGAAAAGCTCAAGCAAGAATTAAATACACACTTTTGTCTTGAGAATATTAACTATCTAATTAGTTAAAAGCTAAGAAAGCTAAGACAAATAGGACTAATTCAGGACCATGTGAAGAAGTTCAAGACCATTATTTTGGATATTAGGGACATAACTGAAAAAGATAAGTTATTTTGTTTTGTTGATGGTCTATTGTGAGAAACTACCATGGAACTATAAAAAAAAAAAGTTCAAAGCCTCGCAAAAGCGATGACTATAGTCAAGCACTTGCCTAATTATGACATTAGCTTTCTTAGCTTGAAATCTCATAGAAGGGGCTTATATACTACTAGTGATGGCTAGTCAAGCAAGGATGGCAAATCCAAGAGTGGGGGGGCAATGGAGTGCCTTCCCACTTACAAGTTTTAGCATCATCTTGAGCATCCAACAACAAAAGGAAGTTAAAGACCTTGGCTTCATTATGCCATAGGCCATATAGAATGGCAAAGTGTTCACAAAAGGCTACCCTAAATGCCTTGCAAGCCAAACTTCAAAATGAAGCACAAGGAGATGACAATGGTGGTAATGATGGTTCTGATGGAGAGGATACATCCTATGCTAGTTATGGTGCAATCTGATTCCTAAAGCCTTAAGAGTAGTAAGACAAGATCAAGGTGGGATAGATCCCATCTCAACCAGTGGTCTATTCAAGCAAGGAGTTATGCGAGCCCAAGCTTATTAACCTATGTAGTAGTAGCAAAGGTAATGGACCAAGCACATCAAGAGAGATGTTTAGAGTGGACAAATCCTTTTTCAAGAGGAATCTATAGAGGAGCTAAAAGGTGTAATGTGTGTTCTAGGAGCAATTGTCTAACATATACACTTTTTTATATTATTGTGATGTTTTTGCATGTAGAAACATTCACTTAATCGTGAGGATCAACTCAAGGTAATGACTTAAGCTCACATTACTTTAAGAGTGCTAGTGTTTAGTCACAAAAGGATATTGTGGCAATGACCTTGGAAAGCACAAGTGTGCGCAAGCTAGAATAATAGTGATGAATAGCTCTTTGTTTAACCTTATTAGCCCTGGTAGGGGATGTTTTCAAGGTATCATGTTTGAGTGATCATAGAGACACCAAGCAGGTGTCAAGCACATGTTTGAAGAGTGGTGATGTTCAAATAGTAAAGTATATGGTGAAGTGTAATGGATTGTTGCACACGAGCTTACTTACAAGCAAGCCATACTTGTCAGCAAAGTATGAAACTTGTGCCAAGACAAAACATTAGACTAACGTTTCTCACACTAGTAGAATGGGACATTAGATGTGGGGCATATTGGTAATAGGCACACCAAAATGCCTAACTCATGCTTAGTTACAAAGATAATCATCTCAAGAGTTATAGAGTGGGCTCACATTTCACTATCAACCAAAAAGTTAGAGAGACAAGTAGAAGAAAGCCAAAGAAGAGCTGAAGAAAAGCATATCAGAAACTTTCAAGGATTAATGTCAGACTGAAATGTTGAAGACCAAACATTGGCTAAGTATAAAGAGACAAGTAGAGAAGAAGTCAAGGGAAAGGCCCGAAAGGAACAAACTAAAGATTTTTTCAAAGATGTGTCAAATTGAATTGCTAATGAGGACAATAATGCTTTTTAATTGGGGGAAAATGTCACAAATTAGGACTTATGACCAAATTTGATAGGAAAATATTCTCGGATTTGGATGAAACTTGACACAAAAGTCAAGTATGAAGAAAAGATCATGTGGCATGAATTTGAGAAAAAATGCAATTGTAATTTTTTTTCTATTTTTTTCTATTTTAAGGATGTTTATGTAATTTTGACTAAGATAACTTGTCCACTATAAGTCGACAAGTACATAGTTGTGATCCTTGAATTTTTATCTTCATATCAATGTGTTATGACGCATAAGATCCCTTCGAAATTAGGGAAAAAAACACTTATGTTAATTTAGAAAAACATGTCTATTCCTACCAAAAGGAATCTGGCTTAGAATGCTCTTTAGGAAAAATGTTCAGTAACCCAGTAAACATCAAGACACTAGTCTAAGGGCATGAGTGTATGGTTTGGTTCCTCTCCTATACACTCGAAGTCTTATAATGAGGCTTTATGTGGGTGAAAAAAAGCAACCCCTCTTTAAATTAAATAGTCCCATAGATTTATCCTCTTTTGGATGCATTCATTCGAATTACATGAACACATCATATTTGCTAATATGAGTGAATTAGTTATCTACATGTGTGAATTAATTGCTTATATGCTATATGTTTGCTACTAATGTTTGACTCTATGTGATACAAATTATGGGTGCTACTTATTATTTTCAAAATCAAGATGATGTATGACTGATTAGCTAACTTATTTTTAAATACTAAGTGAGTTAATATTGAATAAAAAGACTAAGTATCACATGTTTCAACAATTGAGCTATCAAATTGTTACAATACGCAATGTTCTGAATTTGAACACAAAACACTAACAAAATGAGAAATCCTAAGACAGTATCAAATACCACTATACTATTAAGGATGCCAACAAAGAATTGTGTTTATATTTCTATAGATATATTCATCAATTTAAAAAAAAAAAAAATTGTTGAGACCACAAATATCCTACTAGCTAGTACTCATGGGAAAAAGTACTTTTTGTACACATCTCGTATTTAAGTTCAGAACCTCACGCTTCTAAAAGACATTTATAACCCATATTTCTATCCCCATTGAAAGATTTCTAAAATAAAAATAACATACGAATGAGATGCTTGGACACTCATAACATCTTTCTAGAGAGCTTTCAACGGCTTGAATATAATATAGTTGAATTGTAAACCAATTTGACTCAAATGAATTTGGCTTAATTTAAAGTATTTAAATGAATCAAAATTTTTTGTTTGAATTCAACTAGAATTAAGTTCATAAACTATTCAACTTGAAATGGTAGTTCATTTGTTCTAATTAAATAAACTAGAATCACAAGCAAACAAATTTGAATCAAAATAAACTAAATTAGCTCCTATTATTGGTTTATTAATTCGACTCATTTAGTTAATTTGATTAAAATTATATTATATTTAAATTCATTTAATTATACTACATAATATATAATATTGTATTTAATATTAGAATTTATTTTTAAAATATTATTAAGAAATATTTATAAATATAATTAATTTATTGAATTAATTTATAAATCAAATGAGTTGAACTAATCATCGAGTTTAATTTATTTAGCAAACGAGTCAAACTTTAGGTTCAGATTCAATTTATTTGTTTCATGAATCCAATTTATAGAATTAATTTTTAAATTAAATCACAAGTGATTCACAAATTCATTCGGTTCATTTCCAGCATTAACTTTCAAAACTTTATTTTAGAATGATTAATATTAAACTTTTACGTTATTTTTACATATTGGAAGAGGAAAAGGAAAGTAATATTAATTCATAACAATTTTTTTTGTTTAGGCATCTTCATTATAAAAATAAACTTTATGATTAATTCATAAAAAAAATTTACTTTTCAAATACCTTCAAATATTTATTAATTTGTGTTACTTCAATTTTAAAATTTTTTTAAGAATTTTTCCAAACATTTAAACAAGAAATACAAAAATTATTTTTTAACTATTCACTTTTCATTCTTTTGTTGCATTGGTTTTTTTTTTTTTTTTTGTCTTCCTTTTGTTTTGGCTTTTAACCCTCAAACACAAGTTTAATCAATTGCCTTACTCCTTTTGATAAGTTTAGATTACAAAATCATATTTCCTAAAATTTTAATATCTTCAAGAGTGTGATTAAGAAGAGTGTTATATTCCTTGATTCACTTAAAAAGATTTTTAAAAATATTATAATATTATATTTTATTTAATTTATATATTTTTTAAAAAATTATTATTTGATTTTTTAAAATGTTTTTACCAAAAATTGATCAGTCAACATCTGAAGTTGTTATGGGTGAAATTCAGATCGTCTTTGATGGACTAGTGAACAGTCCGAACGTGGTAAAGACTCAGCTCGGGAAGTACTCAGATCGTTATGCCTTCAGCTCGCAACGCAGAGCGACCTCCTTAGCTTGAGTTCATTCCTGATAGAACCAGCTTGACCTCGCCGTCTCGAAGACAGGAATTTCTCTATACCAAAGGAATTGGCTAGTGAGGCATGACTAGCAACCTGAGAGCTCACTAGACAAAAGATCAATTCACATTCTACCCAACAGACACACGGGGCTCACCTATAGGAATCAATCTATAATAGCTGAATTTCAGGATTTAGTGTGTCTATTCGAGTCTTGTACATTGAATGTTAATGTAATAGATTTACTGCATATACAATTACAATCATAACTTCCTCTCCTCAATAAATATGGGAAGGAGATGAACATTAAGGGAAGAGATGCCTGTATACTAAAATACTGTAAAAATATTCTCATATCAATACGCTACCTTGGATGTAGGGTTCGATTCCATTCAGATTTGGCCAAACCACATTAAAAACCTTGTGTTTTTTAGCTGCTCTTCCCTCATTTCTTGCTTATTCTGCTGATTTCCTGTCTTAGAACCAGTAAACAGCTTAAGATCCCGAAAGAATCCCCCGTTGACTGGAATTTAGGTCAGAACCAGATTCTGCCATCAATATTTTGGCGCCGTTTATAGGGATCTCACCTGTTCTGGTTCATTTTTTGCTACAATGGCTAAGGGAAGAGCTAGCAGGGCTTCAAATGCACTACTTAACCCTCCAGAAAGGCATGTCTCAACAACAGACTCCTCCACCGCTCTCGTCATTGGTGCAACCGCTGGCTTCTCCCCAGCTAGTTCTGTTCGACCAACTGCTACTGTCAACGGCACCGAAGGAGTGCAGGTTTGGCTCCAGTGTCAAGAAAAACTAGAAAATATGATAGGAGAACTAACCAAGGTAGTTACAATATTAGCACAGAGTGTGCAGAGATAGGTTGAAGCCGTAACACCCGTGGATGTTCTTCAGCAGCAGCGAGTTGGATGTTCCAGCAATCCCAACCAAGAGAATTTCCTAGTTCGTTGCTCACAAGGGCAAATTTTGGGTTGTAACTTTCATGACTACAAGGATCATAGACTTCAGCAATCATCCAGCTAATAATCCAGGGCACGATACCCTTTGGTCGAAGAGCTATTTTAGAAAATAACTCAGCTGGAGGAATGCCTTCGAGGTCCGAATGATCGAGCTTACTATGAAGAAAGGTTGTCATTCTCTAAGGAGATTGAGACTCAAACTTTCCCCCTTAAACTCAAAATCCCCACGATTCCATTGTACAATGGGGACTCTAACCCATATGATCATTTGGACATGTTCAATGTCCAGATGGACTTGCAAACAACTGATCCCTTGATCAAGTGCTGAGTGTTTCCAACTACATTGGGAGATGTACCTCGAGCCTAGTTTAGAAGCCTCCCCGCTAGCTCAATCTATAGTTGGGATGATTGCCAACAGAAATTCATTAGCCAGTATCGAGCACTGAAGAGACAACTTGTGCCCCTTGTCATCTCGCTATGGTCTTTTAGCGCAAGCATGAGTCGTTAAAAGACTACATTGCTAGGTTCAGGCTCAAGGCCAATTCTGTGGAGAATCCATCTGAAGAAACCATGCTAGTAACAATCTTTGAGGGACTCCATAAAGATAGAAAGTTATACAAGAGTTTGTACAAGTCCATGGTGAGGGACCTCACCGAGTTCTATGAGGCAGCTGCTAAGCAGACTAAGTGGGAAGAAGCCTTCGGCTCGAAAAGGTCTAACAAAAAGGATGAAAAGATTAGCTCCTCTCACAACAAAAAGATGGGCAATGAGGGCCAAGGGGATCACCCTACCAAGCCAACTGTGAAGAAGTCTAGGAGGCCTGGAGGTGAACAACCTCAGCATTCTAACCGCTATAAATAGTATAGCATCCTGTCAAACTCCCAAGATAAAATCTACCTGGCGGAGAGAGATAGGGAAGACTTTAGAAGGCCTAGACCCTTGAAGACTCCGTTCAAGCAAAGGAATAGAGATGAGTTATGTGCCTATCACAATGAAGCTGGTCATGGGACCTCAAACTATTTGGTTCTTAGGGACACTATTGAAGATTTGATCAAAAGGGGATGCTTAAGGGAGTACATGGTGCGGTCTATGAGACAGCAGTGCCATCTTCCCCATCCAAATGATGGCTAAAAGTCGGGGGGCTCGGTTCGGGTTATACATTGACAATGTATCTTAAATTCCAAAATGAATGAAAAATGCTTTCTGTCACCTTGTTCGAAGTAGTTTGCCAGTTGGCTTGATGTTATCATTTTCATCTCTTCAGTCTATTCTATGCCACCAAGTATTTGCGCTTTCTGCAGCTTGCATGCGGCTAGCTCTTTTAAGTCTCTTGTGCAACTTAACACCAATCGCGACCTTTTGTCCGATTAAGGCCCCTCGGAGCTCATTCTAGATATGAATTGACGAACACTTTACCAGCGCAGCTGCGTACTTACTGAGGTGCGAAGATACTAAAAAACACTCACTTTGCTAGTACAACTGCACGCTTGCTAAGGTATGGAGGCACTAAAAAATACTCACTTTGCCAGCATAGTGTTAGTCTGGATGGGTGCCCTAGACCAATTTGAGTGAGTTCTATTGCATCCTAGACTATACATTCTGTGAATTGGATATAAGGTTGTACATTCATCTTATATTGCATTCATCGTGTATTGTATACGTAAGATGAAGCCCGTGGTGAGAAGTTATCTCATTCAGT
>JANHAO010019341.1:0-13261 GCA_026873985.1 Saraca asoca
AAGTATTATATCATCAACCATGTAACTTTGAAACTTAGGAGATAAAAGAAATGCTTATAAAATTATTTTGAAAGTAACAAGAATTTTATAAAACCTTAAAGAACAAGATTTATGATTCTAGAAAACATAAAATCATCAAAATTTATATAAAACATCTTAAAGAACTTAGAGTATGAAAGCAAAAAAAGGTGTACCCAACAATCAAGAATACAAATATTCACCAATAACAAGAAATCATAAAGTAATAATCTCTTTTTAATATATATGATCATTGAAAAACATGAAGCCATTATCTTTCAAAATTCAAATATAGATATATAAACACTTTCAAGAAGCATTAGTGACATATTTGCCTTGATAAGAGGAATTATCTTCTTTTAACACAAAAAGGACATTTCATTTAAAAAATAAAGCTAAACATAGAAATGATATATATAATCTTTAACTATCCAAACTCAAGAAAGATATAAAGTATATTGTACATAAAGAGAGGATAGAGTATACCAAATATTGGAATTTACATTCCTTTTTATGGAAGTTGACTCCTTTGTGAGTTAATTTGAACTATTCTTAAGCTGAACTTGTATTCCATTGTCATGCTATGCTTGAGGAAATATCCCCATCTTTTCTACATGACAACTTCTTTGATACCCAACTAAGACTTAAGTCTATGATGATTAGATGAATATCAATATAATATATTTATGACAAAGATTGATCCAAACAAGAAAGTAAACACAAAGATCATATTTTTGGAAATCAATTTTCAAAGCATTTGCATATATTTTATATATGAACAATAGACAATGAGATTCAAGGAAACATACACAAAGCATTGTAAACCCTTGTATTAAATTATATCATAAAAAAGCCAAGAGTATATGAAGACAAAGTAAATCTTGTATTCAAACTAATATCTTATATGTATATATGATTTTTATCAAGATAAGACACAATCTTCATGCAATGCTCAAGCTTTGGAACTATTTCACCTTTTTTTTTTGTAATAAATATCAAATAGAGTAATACAAAAAGTTTGAAGATTTGATACCTTATCCTTTACAATGAAAGGATGACTCTTTCTTATCCATTGCTTTTCTTTAGGGTTGAGCTTTGGCACTTCATCAATGTGTGTTTAAGAAGCATTAGTTGTACCAATCCTTCTTTTTCTACTTTTTTCTTTTAGAAATTCTCTTATTGAATACTCCTTCTTTTTCTCACCAAATTGTCCATATTTAGAAGAATTTTTCTGCATAATTGAAGTATTAGAAAAACTTTTTGTTACCCATTTCATTTTAAAGCCTTCAATGTTAATACTTAAACTTTTAAATGCTTTAGAAACCTAAATTTCCTTCTTTCTCACATAAGATTTTCTTTTAACATGGCATAAGTGAGAAATATAACCTTGATGACTACAATAATTGCAAATAATAGAATTCTTAATAGAAGATGATTTTTCTTAAAAAAAACATATTTAGAAAACTTTGGCATTTCATAGAAATTGCATTTATTCAAGCTTATCAAGAGACTTTTTTGACTTTCCAAGAGTAAAATCTACATTTTCTTATAAAGACTTGGAAATTATACAAGTTAAGGGTTCAACGTCCTTTTTTGATAAATTATTTTCAATTTAGAAGTTACAAGAAGTTGAATAATCAAATATCATAAATATTATATCATTATACTATTCATAAAAAACACATAAGTCATTATAAGAAAGACTAATATTTGGAATAAAATCATATACCTCAAAGTCTTTTTAAACCACAAAGCATGATTCTTCTATTCAAAGCTTAATTGACTTTTCTTTAGAATCATCGTTTCCTTCCTCTTGAATTTTTCATTAGGAGGTATGAAACACATTTCATACTCTTATACATTCTCTTGAAGATTTTCCTTGAAAATAACTTTCTTTTGTTCCTTTTCCTTTTCTTACTCAATACAAACACTCTTATTAATAGAAAACTTATTATGAAGAGAGAAAACACTAAAAGTATCCTAAATTTCTTTGGCACTAAAGCATTTAGAGATTTTGGCATAAGCATCGTCATTCAAACTACTATACAAAATTTTCATAACTTTAATTTTTAAAGCAAAACTCTTTTTATAATCATCATCCCATTCACTCCTTAGTTTGAAGCTAAAACAATCCTCAATGATATCCTATGAATATAAATTAATGACTTTAAAAAGTACTTCATTTTACCTTTCCAAACCTTAAAATAAAAACCATCAAAGAATAGAGCTTTATAAATATCAACATATCCAAATATTAGAGATTTTGAAATATCTAAATTTTTTTCAAAGAGGTGCCTTCAATGGTTGTCATGAATCCTCTTGAAAAGGTTAAGTCCTTTATACAAGAGCCTATGGCTCTGATACCAATTGTAGGACAAGACAACTCACACCCAAGATGGGTTAAATTAGATGTTTTTAAAAACTTTAATAACTTATACAATTCTCATTGAAAAAATTTGATTTTGGGGAGCCATAAGGATGATCTCAATTTCAACAACCCAAGATAGTTTTATAAAGATATTTTCACTTTAGATATAACAAATCAAAATATTTGTGTAAAGCAACTCATTCAATTACACATAGGTAATGCACCAAGAAGCACATTCATATATAGATATCACCCTTTCAAGTATTCTAACATCCAACCAACATGATAAACTTTGAAGTTCAATATATTCAACAATTTTCATCAACAAAAATAAAATATATCTATTTTTCAAATATTCAATATGATAGAAAGAATATACTGATAATTTCAACAATATAAATTAAGCAATTTAAAGTTTGCAACCAAAATTAATCAATATCAATAAGAGTAAGATAATCAACACAATACAAATTGCTTGAAATATAAAGAGAGTAATGAAAGAATAATGAAACTCAAGATTTATAATAGTTCCCCATTGAAGATAAACTTCAAGGTATATATCCACTCTTTAAACTTTACAAGCTCGGGCTACCTCTCCACAATCCCTTCAAGTTTTAATCGAAACTTGAAGAAGCCTTACAATCTCCTTACTCTCCTTGCACAAATGCTCTCTTTATAAAGGATACCTCACATTCTCTAAAAAATTCTAAAGGATACCTCACTCTCAAAGTATTTTTCAAAAGAATTCCTTACCCTCCTTACAAATTCAAAGGGATTCCTCACCCTTTATCATTTATATGAAGATTACAAAAACTCTCTTAAAGAGTAGATGAAACAAATGAAGTACCTAGAATAGAAAATTTTCACAATAAAAAGCTCAAATCTTAATTTAAATGATGGAAAGAGTAATACATGTTAAAAGATGAAGTTCAACTTTTCTATATATTGTATTTGATAATTCTTAGCTTATATAAGAAGCTCATAATGATTTATAGTCATTTGGGATACTTTTAGATGAAAACTAGCAATTATTTTTTAACTTAACCCAGACATGTTGACCCGATCAATTTACAGGGCTCTTTAGGTAAAAATTGGTCTACATGCTCATATGCTTTGAAAATAGGATTTCATATTCAACTTGTCATAACTTCTTCATTTCAAGCCCGTTTTAGGTATATAACCTATCATTGGAAAGTTATTTGAGTCTACTTGTAAATGGTCATAAATTTTTGTGAAAAAAATTATTTTTAGACTGAAATTGTAAAGGTCATAAATTTTTTATATATTAATCATTTTAGGCAAATTACATGCCCATGGAAATTGTTTTGCATCCATTTTCATATGAAATAAATTTCGCAATTAAATCATAAGTATATTGTGAGATATGATCAAAATAATAACCAAAGGTCAAAATTGAAAAGATAAAAACTCATATCTCATTTCTTTTTAAAGTGTCACCAAGGCTATATTGTGAAAACATCATTTTAAGCTAGCTAAGAATTTGTAAAACATGTTTGAGCTCTAAATCATAAAAAACTTATTTTACAAGCAATTTTAAGTCTAAAAGAAAAAAATTATACCTAATGAAGTCTTTAATTTTTTCTTAATGTTTTCAATCTTTCAAAGCTTCAATCTTTCAAATTTTTCTATACTTGAGGCACATTTCATTTCTCAACTTTCTTCTTGAGTTGAACATGACAAGATTTTCCATTAATTTACTCCAATGCTTACTCTTTTTCCTTTTGACAATCTTATAAAATATATGTAAACTAATTTACAAACCATATAATTAGTTTAAAATAAATTATCATAATGCATGATAAATACTTGTATAAAATATAAAGCATAATAAGACATACTATATTATTGTAATACTCATTTGTCATCATCAAAACTTACCATGTTAAACCTTGGGACTACCAATATTCAATGGCAAAAATAAAGTATTGTGAAGAATATTATAAAATCTAATCACATACAATATATAAGTAACATTTTTCTTTAAAATGATAAATTCATCTTATAAATGTACTTAATTCCCTTAAAATCATATAAAGTTAGGGAAATATTTCTAATTTTATTGTTGTACTAAGACAAGTCAAGAAACCATCTCCTAAATTTTAGTATCTACTCTACCATGATGTCAAAATATCTGACTTGTCAAAATATAAGAGACAATAGTACTGAGATCATAGTGTTTTGGTAGGACTAGAAATATTTTCTGAAGTTAGATCTATATTAAACTAATCTCATTTCCTTAATATGTAAAAAATATTTAAGTTATGCCACATACACAAATGTGAGAAATATTATAAATAAAAAAGTGTAAATAACACTACTATTTGTTGGTATCCTTAATATGGCAGTGGCATCTGATACTATCTTTAGGATTTTCTCCTCTTAATATCATGAATTCAAATCTAGGATATTGCATGTATATTAAAAATGATTAGTTGCTTTTGCTATCATAAAAGAACTTTTTTAAAAAATGGACACTTACTTGACAATTTGGCATGGAAGGCAAATTTTGCCTAAAACTAACAAGATGAAGAAATGAACTCTAAGCAAACAGGAAGAAGACGAGGGAAGTCATTCAATCAAGTTTGTGCACATAGTCATTTCTCATGCTTTGGAATCTGTCTTTTCATGTTACCTTTGTATTCATAAGAAACAAAAAGCTATGGTAAGGTTATTAGCATATGTTGAGCCTCAACATTCTATGTTATAATTTTTCATATGAACTTCCATGTTTTAATATATTTTATAAAATTTGAATTACACCAATGTCAAATTAATATTGTAAACTAACCTATATAAAGTGATAATATTGTAGGGTTTAAAATGACATTTAGACCAAAAGTGATTTCTAGACATATAAGCCTTGTAACTGAACTTTCCTATGATAGGCCAGCTTACCCTAATAAGATTTAATATATGCAAGGTAGGTCCTTACTCTCACTCTAAGTCAGTTCCTGCAATTTTCCCATTAGCATTGATAGAAGTGAGCCTATAAGGATTCAGACATATTGAAATCAATGAATTCACAACCTTTGCAAGGTAAGTAATTTATTTATTTTATTATTGTTATCAATTTATATTTTACTTATGCTATGTGACATGATTAAATCAGATCCGATAATTAGTTCAATTCTTACGATTCGTATCAAAGTCAATGTTTTCATCATGTTGTATGGCTAAATATTATGCAAATTTAATTAGAAATTATTTGTGTCATATTATTGATGAAATCAAGAAAAACTATGAACTCTTTGTTCTAAAATTATAATCTTGCAACAAAAATTGATCTATAATTTTTACATGAATGAATTTGTGATTAGTATTGATGTATTTTACACAAATAAATTTTAGGATTTATGTATCTTTTACTGTGTTTTGAAACAAAACCATGAATTGGGGTTTTTAGGTTTATCCCAAAAGCATTTTCATCAAATTTGACACAATTTGTGTTGTTTTCTTCAAATTGAATCATGGTTTTGTCTCAAAATAATTCACAAAATAAAACCCATATTTTAATTTGATGAAAATTGATGTGTATAAAATTTTTCATTGAAAATTTTTGGACGAAAACACTAATTTGATTTTAGTTTTCATAAAATTAATTAATGGGTTAGTGTTAGATTTATTTTAGGTTAAAAACCATACAATAATTTGATTAAAATGGCAAAATAATGGACCTGGTTGAATCTGGGTGTGAAACTAATAGTGTTAAAACATCAAGAAAGGGTGAATTAGTGTTAAAATAATTTCAAACCTTTAAAAAACTTTTCCTTTGATTTTTCTGATAGAGCAAATTTCAGCTTGCAAAGAACAAGTGCAATTCAAAAATGGCAAGTGCTTTAAAAACAAGAAGTAAAAAAGCTTGAAAATGAAAAGCAAGATAGAGAAGATACAACCAATGTATAAAAGGTCTGATGGTCCAAAAGAAACACCTTTTAGGTCTACTTCTCTCTCAAGATCAATTGAGCACTTAAGGATTATCCACTGGCACTTGGTTTATAATCCTTTTACATCCATAGCACTTAATCTTCTAAGGCTTAAGTAATTCCACCTCAAAATCTGAGGATTTTCTAGTCTCACACCAAGATAATAATTTCCTAACTCTTAATGATTATACAAGTGTCTTTCTCACTCAATCTCAAGCTAATGAATCACAAATACTTCAAAGATAAAATAATTTTCTTTCTAAACTCTCACTTAGAGTATATATACATATGAGGAACAATTTCTCTTCAAAATGGTACAAGAAAATCAGAAAAGAAGCTTAAAGCTCAAGATGCTTGTGTATTTTGATGTGCTTTCTTAAAGAGGAGAAGGCTTTTATTTATAATGGAAAACTCGGAGCAAGGAGCAAGTAATTCAGCAATTGTCCAATAAGAATCCATTTATCAATTTGCTATCAAATGATTAGTTGATTACTGTCCATTCGCAAAAAGCAAAGGAGACAGCTTATACTTGTCTTTCTAAGCATAGTTTACTCTTTTTGGTAAGTAACGACTAATCCAACTATGATACTACAAATCCAGATTGTGCAACTACAAAAAACATGTTAGTGCAGTAACAAATTCAAAAATATTATTGTTGTACTGATAGGTCATTTTGACAGTCACAGAATAGATTGCTCTTTCTACCCTGGTTTTACTTTTACTTAAAGAACAAGTTTTACAAATAGTAAAAACATGTTAACAACATTAAGTTACCATGGTAATATAAAGATATATCAATCATCACACAATGGTAATATATTTAACATGATGTTCCATAAGATTCAATCAAAAAGACATATTTAACTTAGGCATTCATGTTAATTAAAAAGGATCATCATCAAAACTCATAAATGGAAACATTACACCATGAGGGGTTTCCATAAAAAAAAAAAAAATTGAACGAACTCAAATACCAAAGGAACAAGTTAAGAAGAAGGATGCTGGTGAAGACACGTGTGAAGCCCAGTCTTACTGCCAGTGCATGTGGCCCACGCACCACTTTATCGATGTCCAGTGGTGGTGATTCGAATGCTATCTTCCTCCACTCCCTAGGTATGAATTTTTAGGCATTTTTCTAGAATTTTCTAAAAATAAAAGTTATTTACTTTTTCCCTATTTCTTTGAATATTAATTTGATATTTTTTGGTTCTAAAAATTTTATTATATAATTCTTACATATTGAACTATTGTATGAAATTTTTCTAGAATGATATGTTACTTTTTGAATGTTAAATTAATTTTACATGATTATATGTATAGAATATTTAAGTAGAAATTATTAATTGTCCATATTATTCCATGAACTTATATATAATTATGTACCTGCCTATCATAAAGCTAGTCGCATAAAATTCTACTGAAAATTAAATTTTCTAGTTTTGCATCTAGGAGAGTACTATATTATAATATTTGTACCCTACTAGTATAATATTATTAATATAGTTTGTTAATAATAGTACAAGAGCTAGGGTTGAGTATTATATTTCTAGAATTCTAAATATCCTATCAATATTGAGTATTAGGTATATGATATTTGATCCATGTATTATATTACAAAATCTTAAATACCCTATTAGTATTAAGTTTAGTAGTATGATATTATTTAGGAATTGCATAGTTACTAAGGAAATTTCATAACATGATTATGTTAAACATGCATGATGGAAATTTATGATGAATTTCATAAATAGTTATTTCTTCAACTTTGTTGACTGTGCAATTAACTTTTGTGAAAATGCTAAATAGGACCAATTATAAGTACTAAACTGAGTCATTGAAATTATATATGATAATCATTAACTTGGATTTGGCATTGAGAAAGGAGGAGTTGGTGATTAATGATAATTCTATTGCTGTGCAAAGGGCTTTTCACCAACCTTGATAAGGCTAAGAAAGGATATTACCTCTTATTGTTGGAAAAAAATAGCTTATGATGGTATTAATGAAGTTTATGAGCACTTCATGAAGCCAATGCACTATTATAATCATTTGATGGCTATGAAAATAGACTTAGGAGATAGTATTTGATCTGCATGCCTGGGAGTTTCTTTCTACTCAAGTTGATGTTCTTAAGATATCATATCACACTCAAAAGAGTGAGTAAACTATCAATGAGATCATCTAGATATCATGAAGAAAGAAAAAGATCATAGTGCTCATTTCATTTCACATGGATCAAGTGTTAAGTGTAGGAATAAGTCACACCCAAAGGTTAACAAAGGGAAACCCAATTTTGAGAAGAAAAAAGCTGATATGAATGCACCAAAAAGTCTTTATTCAAGGGAAACTATAGGTACTATAAGAAGTATGGGCATAAGAAAATAAACTACTTTAAACTTCAGAAGTAGACTGAGAAAAATAAGTAATGTATTAAGAAATAAGAGAAAGCCAAGTGATGGAGAATTAATACTTAAATTAGGAAATGGAGATAAAATACAAGTAGAGCATATAGGAGTAGTAGCTTTAAGTTTATCTCATTGTTATGTTTTCAAGTAAAGAGATACTGTTTATGATTGGTTCTAGTTATTTATATGATGGTTTATGTCAAATTGATTCAGACCTTACATTTGTGAATTCTATAAATATTGTGGTTGGAAACAAAAGGGGTAGAATCGATGAGAGATCATCAATGTTATGGTATAAGTGTCTGAGTCATATCTCCAGAGAAAAATGGAGATATTAATAAAAGAAAAAATTCTTTATGACCTAGACTTCTCTTATTTTGGTATTGTATTGATTGCACAAGGGAAAACTCATTGCTAGGGCTAAAAAAAGAAAGATGACCAGAAGATAAGATGTTTTGGAGTTAATTCACATTGATGTTAATAGACCAATTATGCTAAGCACTATGGGTGGATCCAAAGACTTCATCACATTTATCGATGACTATTTAAGATTTGGTTGGTTAGAACTCCCTACTAAAAATTCAAAATCCTTAACTGTTTTTAAGACATTCAAAACTACGATTGAACTCAAACCAGGAAAGAAAATCAAGTGCGTCAATTTTGATAAAGGTGGTAAGTATTATAGCAAATACATTGAAATTGGTAAAAATCCTGGTCCTTTTACAATGTATCTTCAAGATTGTGGGATTGATTCTAATTACATTATGCCTAGAACACCAAAACAAAATAAGATTATGAAAAAAAATGAACTATACGCTTATGAACAAAATGGGATGTATGTTGGTCCATTCCACTTTACTAGACTTTTCTATGGGACAACACTTTGAAAACAACTATGTATATTCTAAATCAAGTCCTTGGTAAGTTTGTGCCTAAAACCTCATATGAGTTGTTGTATAGGAAAAAACCTAGTCTTAGGCATTTCCATGTTCAAGGTTGTAAGGCTAAAATGAAGCCGTATAATCCATTTACAAAGAAGCTTAATCCAAGGACTATTACTTGTTACTTCATTGGATATTGTAGTACCTTTAGAGGTAGAAAATTTTATTGTCTAACCACACTACCAAGATCATTGAGTTGAATGGTGTTGTCCATTTTAAGGATTATTTGGTCAATAGGAGTGAAGAACCACATGACATATCTTTTCGAAAGGAACAAGTTTTTATACCATTAGCACCTTCACTAGTTGAAACATATTGAGTTGATCAAAAGGATGATCCAGTACAACCAATGGTGGAACCTGGAGAGCTAAATGTTCCATTGGAAGAAGAAAAGGGAATAAAGTCCTGTAAATGAAAAAGTACCCTTGAAGAGATCTAGATAAGTCATAAACCAATAATCACAAGTAACTATTTAGTGTATTTGCAAGAGTAAGAGTTTGATGTTAATCATGACAATGACCCTATAAATTTTTAGGAAGCCATTTTGAGTCCTAATTCTTCAAAATGGATGAAAGCTGTAAAGGATGAATTGGTACGAATGCATTGGAAAAAAGTGCGAGATCTTATAGAATTACATGATGGTTACAAGCATGTTGGATGCAAATGGTTCTTTAAGACTAAATGAAATGTTTAAGGACAGAGTGGGAGGTATAAGGCCAAACTAGTGGCAAAGGATTAAACTCAAAAATAAGGTGTTAATTGCATAGAAACTTTCTTACCTATTTTAACTAAAGAGTCATTCCGAGTTACTATGGCAATGGTAGCTCATTTTGATCTAGAGCTTTACTGGATAGATATTTAAACAACCTTCTTGAATCGTGATTTGTTAGAAACTATTTACATGAATCAGTCAGATTGTTTCCAGGGGAAAACACTTAGTGTGTAAATTGAAAATATCCATATATGATTTGAAGCAAACAATGTTATCTCAAGTTTGATGAGATCATTACTTTTCTTGGATTCAAGGAGAATGATGCAATCGATGTGTCAATTTTAAGGAGGATACAAGCAAATTTATGATTCTAATTTTGTATGTCGATCATATTCTTCTTACAAGTAATAATATGAGACTTTTGATTAAGACAAAGCAAATATTGTTAATGTATTTTGATATGAAAGATCTTGGTGAAGTCTCTTTTGTGCTGGACATACAAATCCACTATGATAGATCATGGGGTCTTCTTAGCTTGTCTCAAATATTGTACATTGAAAATGTGTTCAAAGGAGTCAACATGTCTTTATGCTCTCAAAGTGTTATGCCCTTCCAAAAAAGTGAGATTTTTTATAAAGCACAGTGCCCCTAGAAATAATAAAAAAAAGATCAAGTATGAAAATGGCCCCATATGCTTCTTTATTGGTAGCTTGATGTATGCTCAAGTATGTACATGTCCTAATATTGTTTGTGTGGTTAGTGTTCTTAGGAGATACTTGAGTGATTCTTGTCAAAGACATTGGACTATTGCAAAGAAAGTTATGAGGTACCTGCATAGCATAAAGAGTTTTATGCTGATCTATTTCAAATTTAGTGATCTGGTTATTGTAGGCTACTCTAACTCTAATTTTATGAGTTGTCTAGATGATAACAAGTTAACATCTGAATACATCTTTATAATAGCAAGAGAAGTTATTTTGTGAAAAAGTGTCAAGCAATTAATCACAACAACCTCCACTAGTATTTTACTTGTCATGAAGCCACTCATAAGGTTATTTTATTATGGAACCTAATACTTGAGTCCAACCATTTATTGTGATAATGATGTTGTAATGAACTTCTTTCAAGATAATAAAATTTTTGTCTGTACAAAATATTTTGATGTTAAATATCAATTTGGAGTTCCTCGGGCTGGGTCCAATAAAGTTTCCTCTCCATGCACGAGGTTGTGTTCCCCGAGTTGGGTTTGATTTTTCACTTGGTGTAGTATTAGTTCCTTTAATTCAAACTCTTTTCTTACTACCAGATGACGCTTCCCTTTAACAATGTTCCTTAGACATTAATTTAACTGGCTATGCTTGGTTTGTAGCTTATTGATATGCCATGTCTTGATCAACCTTGACACGATCAAAATAATAATCATGAAGTCCTTGCATAAATCTCTCTACCTTTATAGACATAGTAGGAATTAAATGAACAACATATTAGGAGAGTAGAGTGAATTAAGCATCATACTCATTCACAGTTAAGTTTTCAAACCTCTGAACATTCACTTATCGAGCACAGGGAGGAAGAAATTTATCAACAAAGGTCTCTTGGAATAGTGCCCAAGTCAATAGCTCAATAGCTCTAACATACTAGTAATGTGCCAAGTCATCTAATTGGTATCCTACTAATTCTATCAGTAAGGGTTTAAAACACCGCATCATCCTGCCATATCTTTCAATCTAGTTTAGGAATTGATATAGATCTAAAGAAGAATTAGCCTTAGTATATCAAAATGGCTTCAACTTCAAAAACTCATGTACAATTCTTAATTTATTTTCTTGCTCATTTCTAGCAGAAAGGATTCGATCTCTTTCATTTTGCTTATTTTTATCAGACTCTATATTCTGGCTTTAATACTGATTTTGGGTTAACATATGTACCAGGTGATTTATACCCTACTGAACTAAATTTTTTGCCTATTGAGGAACTTCAGGATTATCATTGACTTCAAGACACGAATTCTTTCATCCAATAGACTAGCCTCCATTACCAGACTCAAATTCTTAGCCTTCTTGCCTTCTAGTTCTTATCCTAACATACATTAAAAAATTAGTCAAATTCTCAAGACATATAAAGGGTTCTAATTCAACCCTAATGACATGAGCTTGTATTTCACCATATCAATGGGAATGGTATCAACATATATGCTCTCAGGTGCACATATGTTACTGGTATGATTCTTATTAACACTAGATAAAACCTCCACCACTACTGTTTGACTCTAAGTAATCTGCATGCAAATACTCATAGGTTCAACCTAAACCATTACTCTGATACCAAACATATCACAACCTAAAAACTTTAATCATTACCAGTATGAATACTAACTCTCTTGTTGATAATCACTAACCTTGTATCACTTATTTTCATTTACAATTATCTCCATTTTCCTTAATATTTCACTTAAATCTCATTGATTGACCCAAAGATAATAAACTATAGGGAAAAGACAAGCACATAGAGAATAAATATATTTCATAATTTACATTGGTGTTGCCCAATAGGGACACGCCAGGCTTGATAAATGGTTCCACATTTGCTTACAGTTTTAAAAAAAAAATGATCTTCCAACAGCCCCAAAAATCTAGGTGTCTTACCAAAACTACTTTATGTCCATCCAAAACAGGGCAATTAAAAGAAGTTAGTGTTGGGTTTCCTTGGCCAAAGGGGATAGCCAAGGGCTGAGAATTTCAAAAATTTATTCTCCCCTTTAGCTAAGCAAACTCCATAAATCCACCAATTTGAGGTCTCAAAGCATCCTAGATCAAATCTAGAGTGAAGGTAGAGCTTACTAACTTTTAGTCCAGCTCTTTGCACAGCAGAAG
>JANHAO010019342.1:0-13259 GCA_026873985.1 Saraca asoca
TTCTACTTTGTTTGGGTCATTATGAAGCTCTCCATCATTATTTCCAAGTTGGACTTTGGTGGGAGTGGAGGATTAGGAGGTCTTTAGGGTTGAAAGCCAGGAGGTTGCCTAAAATTGTTCTGAGGGGCAGGATTTGGATTCTAATGGTAGGAGAAGTTTGGATGATTCCTTTAGCCTGGGTTGTATGTATTGGAAAAGGGGTTGTTTGGCTGGGCAAAATTGTTGACTAGGTTTACTTGCTCACAACCTTGAAAAGAAGGGTTCCCCAATTGGCATTTAGCAACAAGGTGACCGATACATCCATAAATTTCACATGTAACTCCTGGAGAGCCTACTGCATTCAAGCTCAGCTTATCTAACTTCTAGAGGAAAGCATCTACTTTGGAGGACAAGGGATCAATCACATCAATCTCATACTTTCCTAGAGGTTTCTTTGATAAGGCACAATCTTCTAATCATGAGTAGTGATTTTAAGCCATGTCCTCAATACATGTGTATGCTTTATCAATAGTTTTATTCATAAGTGCTCCTCCTACAATGACATCTACTGATATGCGAATGTTGTAGGTAAGTCCATTATAGAAGCTATGGACTATCAACCACTTTTCTAATCCATGGTGGGGACATAGTCTTAAAAGTTCTTTAAATCATTCCTAAGTTTCATATAGCGATTCTTCATCCCTTTGAGCAAAGGTTGTAATCTGATTGTGGAGTTAAGCTATCTTGCTTAGGGGGAAGTATTTAGCCAAGAAGGCTTGTGATAGTTGCTGCCATGTTGTGATAGATCCAGACGGCAGAGAGTTTAACCATGCTCTAGCCTTGTCCCTTAGAGAGAAGGGAAATAGCCTTAATCGGATTGCATCTAGAGAAACTCCATTCATCTTCAGCGTATCACAATATTCCAAGAAGACTGAAAGATGTAGATTTGGGTCTTTAGTAGGAGATCCTCTAAATTGATTCTACTACACCATTTGCAGAAGTGAAAGCTTTAGCTCGAAATTATTTGCATCTACAGCTGGTCTAACAATACTCAGGTTGATGCCATAGGTGTCAGGTGCAGTAAAGTCTTTCAGTGAGCGATTGTTTAGTTGCTCCATGGCTAGAGGTGTTGATTGCTCTTGTTTCTTTTGTCTTCTCTTTCTTTGAAGCATCCTTTCAATCTCTGAATCGAATTGAACAAGATTTTTAGGAGCTCTTCACATAAAATGGAACACCTATGCAAATAGAAAGAAGGAGTAAAAGCAACAAGAGAAGAGATTAGAAGTAAAAAGAAAAAGAAAAGATTTAGATCATCTTTTATTGCAAAGCAAACTAATATTGACGTAGAGAGATCCTCAGCAATGGTGCCAAAAACTTGATGTAATATATTTTCCACAAGCGCATAGCGTAGTTGTAGTAGAGACTGGCAAATACAGGTCGACTCTCACAGGGATCTTTATTATCAATTACTAGATGTTTGCAATGTAAGATGCCTAAATCAAATAAGATTAGTAAAGAGAATAGAGAGATCTAATGAAATAGCAGTAAAAGAAATGCTATTATAGAGATTGCTACTCTAACAAAAAAAAAATTGAATTACAATGCTTTCTTAGAAAGGTGAATTTTCTCCATCGATTTATTTCTAATCTTTTTGGTCAAATGACAATATTTTCACCATTATTAAAACTTCAAACAAATGAAGAATTTTGTTCAGGAAATTGTCATCATGGGGTTTTCAATGATATAAAGTACTATTTAATATCTTCTTTTATAATGTCTTCATTAATTATAGGAAAGTTGTTAAAATTGTATGTTTAGTTTCTAATGATGTAATAAGATGTTTTCTAGCCCAAGAAAATGAACCTGTGTAGAAATGGCTATTTATTATCTTTTTAGGGTGTTGAATGTAGTTGAACAAACATATTTAGCAATGGAAAATCTTTGTTTATCTTTGTATTTCTCTTATTCAAAGTTATGATATTATTTATTGCCAACTAATGTTTATGTTATTGCAAAAATTGATATTTTGAAATTCATGTTATCAAAACCATTTATTCATGGGTGATTCAAAAATGGGCTTTGGGTTTGATTGAATTCTCTTTACAATATTGCCCATCAAAAGCTGTCAAAGGACAAGCAATTGTCGAATTTATTGTTGAACATCATGAAAGACTAACTAACTTCGTCGAACGTAAACCCTGGAAGTTGTATCTTGATGGTTCATGCCATAAAAATGGTTTAGGTGTTAGTTTGCTAATTATTACACTGTAAGGAAAAACAATCCAATTTTTATTTACTTTAAACAAAAAGTGTTCCAGTAATGAAGCCAAATATGAAGTATTAATAATTGGTTTAGAGATTTTCTTAGAATAAGGAGCACAAAATGTCGAAATTTATGGAGATTTGCAATTGGTCATAAAATAGATTTCACACGAATATAAATGTGTAAATGTAAGGTTGACAAAATATTTAACAATTTTAGCAAGATTGCTATATGAATTTGATGATGTGGTGATTAAGCATGTTCCACGCATAAAAAAAGTGAAAGTCAATGAATTGGTTCAGATTGCATTAGGGTATAAAATTAATAAAGATAAATTTGCTAAAATCATTCAACATCATGCATGGCTATAAGTAGTCGATACATGAGAAGTAATATGCACTAGGTCCAATTCTACTTTGATAGATTAAAGATCTCCTATAATTAATTATTTACTTGATCCTTCAATCCAAACGAGTTGAAATGTTCTTGTGAAATCAGTAAAATTTATTTTAGTCGACGAGCTTTGGTATGAAAGGGGATTTAAAGGTCAACTCTTAAGATGTTTAGGAGAGAGTGAAGCAATTTGTGCTTTAGTTGAAGTTCATGAGGGAATATGTGGTGTTCATTAAGTAAGAATTAAGATGAGATGGATTTTGGTTTGATGTGGATTTTCTTGGCCGAAAATGATTTAGGACTGTATTGTCTATGCCAAAGGTTGTGAAGATTGCTAAAAGTATGGACCTATACAAAGGGTATTGGCTGCTGAATTAAAATTTATAATAAAACCTTGGTCATTTAGAGGATGGATGATAGATCTACTAGGTAAAACATACCCCTCTTTGATTCAAGGACATCATAGCAGCTATTGACTACTTCACAAAATAGATTGAAGCTGTTGTGTTTATGGATGTAAAGTAGTTAGATAACATAGATTTTATTGAGTATCATATTATTTGTCATTTCGGCTCACCAGAAACTATTGCCACAGATCATTGAAGAGTTTACGATAGTCGAAATATTAAAGAGTATGTCAAAATAAGAGGGATAAAAATGTCAACTTCTACACAATACTATGCCTAAGCAAATAGACAAGTCGAAACTACCAATAAAGTGATTATTAATTTGATTAAAAAGCATATTAGACAATATCCAAGAAATTGGCTATTCAACTTACCCATAGATTTATACTACTTGTTAGTACTCTCATATTGCTCCTTCATTTTCTACTCTAAATGCAGTAATTATCCAAAACAATCTATATTTATCACCTGTAATCCTATACTTTGAACTCTGTCATCACCTTTAGACTAATAATTATATGCAAATTTGTCATTTCTAACCATAGTTATAAATTATCAATTGATTTTACATCGTAAGTAACTTAATACCCTGCAACTTTTACCAAAACTATAGATTATTTTGTTTCGTCATACCAACTATATATATCTAACACCATAATTATATTGACATGCCTGATGTTATCTCACTAAATCTTTGCTTCAATAGATAACACTGCAATATTGACTTCTTTCCGCAATACCATATTCCTACTATGAGGTTGGTATAATTGTTCCCAACGAACATGCAGTCTTCATCCTATGTTCAGCTACTTATTGTATTTGAAGCGTGGGATTTCAACGGTTACACAGTCGAATGTGACTATTGTAACAAAAAGACATTCTAGTTATACTATTATCTTGGAATCTAATTAGACAAAACCTTGTTATCATATGATGAAGTAAAATCTTAGGATTTAAACCTTTATCTTTAACGGAATTAATGCAATTATTTGGTAGATAGTAAATCAACAATTTAAAACAATTACAATTACTTCTCTTATTTTCTAACATAATTAATAAATCAAAATTCTTATATACATATAAGTATAAATAAATCTCTAACATAACTAATAATCCGAAACAATGTTGTTATTGCAAAATAAATTATTTACCAAATATAAAATTCTAAGTAATCAAAATAATTAATAATTTAAACTTCAGAATCAACATATCAAGAGATCGTGGATTCTTGAATGAATTCATTTTATTAAAATTTCTTTCAGTTAAGTTTTAAATATTTCTATGTGACACTATTTTAATAAAAGGTTTTGAAATAAAGAAATAGAGTAAAAAATGCAAAAGTTTTGAAATAAATAATGTAATAACAGGAAATACCAGGATTTCCTAAAGGTTGCGTAGCCATATTTCAAAAGATCATATAACCCCATCCGTAAGTCTATAACCATTCATGTCAGGCTTTCAGCTTTTAAATACTAAGTTGAAACAAGGACTCCTTTATCTCACTCTTTCTATTCATTTGATACTACGAATAAATTACTTAACCTCGTGTTACCATTTTCTTGAACCCTAAGTCACATGAAATTTCCTTAGACTTAAACATTCTTCGTCATGAATGATGCACATAACAGGTTCCACTGAACATTAACATATGATTTGACACTCAGTCGAAGAAAGTCCTTTACGATGTATAGAAGATAGGGTAATTACCTCATTCATCAAGAAATAACACCAACATCATCCAAACTGTGGTACACTCGTAGCAAGTTTATGAAATCATTTGACTACCTCTAAGAAGCAAAAAGGAGGCTCAGATCAGGCCAAGATAGCGGCTGAATCACACTTGCTACTGGTTCCGACGAGCCCTTCAAGCGACGCGGCTATAACAGTTCAATGGTGAGGGGGCAGAGCAGAATCGGCAGCAAGCATCACTGGAGTCGATCGAGCACGAGCCTACTTCAGTGCTAGTCTGTCAAGAGTGAAGGCGTTGGGAAATTTTCTTTGTAGTACATGCTTCAGCCATGTGCTGGAATAAGAGGGGGGGGGGGGGGGTTGGGTTTATAATCCAAGCCAAAAAAGGACGTCGTTATGGCTTGTTTCAAAAGGAAAGTGAAATAAATGTAAAAAGGTGTTAATTTATCATAGCAAAAGTGTTACATTAGGATGATAAAAATAGATAGTTACGGAACAAAAAAAAAATCTTAAAAAAATAGGTACTAATTTTTCACATTGTTGAAAACATGCAAAACTACATAGGATAAAGATACCATATGTCTAGGAGAACCACTAGAAAACTGCTGTTGCATGCTATGCATAAGTTGATGATAGTGGCTCGGCCATGCACTGATAAAGCTGCATTGAATGTGCTGGAGCAGAATACCAATATCTGAGAGTAACTTGCAGGTTGACAGGGGCGTTAGAGGGTGTGAGGATGAGAATAGCTACATGCTTGTTAGGAAGCATCAAAGCCAATCTAGGGAAATGCTGTCCATTTACATGAAGAAAACTTTTGATAGCATGAAGAAAAGCTGAAGTAGTATTGAGACATTCTTTTTGACGTAGATTACCTGCAGTGACCATGGCATGAGCCTGAAGCAGTAACAGAGTGCAGTCCCATAACCTTCACCTTCTGCCTGCAGATTTTTTAATCATGAAAAAAAGCCTTCCAACCAGAAATAGGAGAATTGTGAGATGGTATTAGGACTCTAGGAGGGAGAGGTAATTTCCAAAGTCGAGCCCAGGGAAAATTATTAGGTCGGTTAGTGGAGAGAGAGGAAAGCATTAACTGGTAACCACGCTTGATTGAGTAAGAACCCGAGGTTGACTCAGTCCAAATTAAACAGTCCTTGACTCGTAATTGAGAAAATGGGGTTTTTGAGATAAATTGAGCCTTATGAGGCTGATAGAACTGTTGAATCTTGGTGACATCCCAAGTTCCAGAATTCTGTAATATTAAGTCCTTAACTAAAAGAGAGGTGGCATGATCATTACCTGAAGTGGCCCACCAGTATGAGTATCTACTATTAAGTGAGATGCTTGCAACATCTCCAACTTGCCATCTTAACTTATCAGTGGTGAGAGTGCCTGCTTCCCTGATATTTTGCCATCTAAACTCATCGGTGATGAGAGTGCCTGCTTCCCTGATATTTTTCCACCTCCAAGTGCCATTGGTGTGCCAACGATGCAATCTTTCTACACTGCCTTTACCATATTTATGGATTATGAGCTAAGCATAAGGAGATGATGGATTAGCTATTACCCGCCACATTTGATGAGCTAATAAGGCCTTATTGAAAGTTTCCAAATGTTACAACCCTTACAACCCCAGACCACCGTGACGTTGAGGCTCCACACAAAAAATTTCTGACAATTGCATCCATTTGATGCAATGTGGTCTTAGAAAACTGCATATTGGCCATATGATAAGAAGGAAGAGATTCTAGTAAACTCGTACAGAGCACCAATCTGGCTGCTTGAGAAAGAAGTGTCGATTTCCATCCCTGCAACTTTTTATGAAGCTTGGTGATCATTTCTCTTTGGATTTGCTTTCTATCTGAGACTCCATCAATATAAGTGCCCAGGTATCTACCTTTTTTGCTTTTAACTTGTACCCTTAATCCATTACCCATAAATCTCCTGAAAGTTCAAGGGGTACTGGGGCTAAATATGATTGCTGATTTGGAAGCATTCGTGTAGAGTCTTGACATTTGAGAAAATCTGTGGGGAAGTTTGAATATGTATTGGCAACTTCCATTAGTAGCTTGGAAAAACAGGAGAAGATCATCAGCATAAAATAGTGGGTAAACCTTGGAGCATTTCGACATGGAATGGTCCCTTTAATGTAATTTTGGTTCTCAGCTTGATGAAGCATTGAGGAGAGAACATTGGTGCAAATTAAGAAAAAGTATGGAGATAGGGGATCACCCTGTCTCAGTCCACAAGTAGGAATGAATAAGAACAATAGTTGCCCCACTGACAATGACCCTATATGAAACTGTAGAAACACATTGTAGGATCACATGAACCCACATAGGGGGAAACAGCATTTTTGATAAGACTACCTGAATGAATTGCCATGAAATACTGTTATATGCCTTATGAAATTTCACCTTAAGAGCTGCCCAAAATTTTTGTTTGCTCTTACACTTGTTTGTATATTGCATGATTTCTTGGACTATGAATATGTTATCAGTAATTAGTCTACCTTTAATTAAGGCATTTTGAAATGGAGAGATTACCTCTTCCAAGATAGACTGCGACCTTGTGACCAAGAGCTTGGTGATGAATTTATGGGCTACAGTGCAAAGCCTAATAAGCCTAAAGTGACCAAAATTAGTCTGAGTGTCACCCTTTGGAATCAGGCAAATCAAGGTTTGATTTAGAGCTCTTAGAAGATAGCTACCATCCAAGAAGGCCCTGATCATCCTAGAAACCATCCATCCCAACCACTTTCCGAAAGGTCTGTTGGAATCTAGCAGTATAACCATCAATACCAGGAGAAGAATCTAATTTGGTTTGTTTGACCATACTGTTAATTTCCTTTTGGGTAATTGGTTCATTGAGGATGTGCAGGTAATGGTCCTGATTGCTAAGCATGGGCCTTGTAAAGTGGTCTGAAATGTTGAGCTGCCAGTTGAGCAATATCATCCTGACCTTCTATCCAATTTCCATGGGTATCCTCGATCTTAGTGATTTTTCATTTTTCTTTTGAGTATTCTTTTATTGACCACTGTGTGGAAATAGGAGGTGTTTTTATCCGCACTGAGTAGCCACAGTTGTCTAGCTTTTTGTGCCTAAGATATATGCTGGCAATGAAGCAAATACTCAAGTTGCTGTCTAAGATGTTTTTCTAATCCAGCCTGAGCATCACTCGGATTCATTTGTAACAGCTGAAGTTGGTGGTCCAATAGTTTAATGTTATGATGCAGTTTACCAAATATTATTTAATCCCAAGCTCGTAATTGATATTCAATATGTTTCAGTTTAGACAGTAATCTAAATGCCCATGATTTAGGTACAGTATATGTCCAGGCTTGCTTGACAACTTCCGCGCAATGGGGATGAGTTAGCCAATGATTTTGAAATCGAAAAATATGTGTTTTATGAAGAAACTTGCTGTGCGGTCAGAAATAGGGGTCCATGATAAGAGGATAGAATAGGAAGGCCTTGGACCTTAGAGCAGGGGAAAATATTGAGCCTTTTTTCATTAACAAGTACACGATCAATTCTTGCCCAAACACATTGATTTTCCCCTATTATTTGTTCAGGAGTACCAAACACCTTCTGGTTTAATGTCAATTAAACCACAAGTAGACGAAATGTGTTGAAACTGAGGAGCTCCTAGTAAGTCAAGGTTGTGGCTGAGTTTATCTGACTGCTCCAACACTTGATTGAAATCCCCCAGTAGGATCCAAGGCTTGATTCCATTTGCCATATTGTCAACAGAAGCCGGGTGAATAAAGTTCCATAAAATCTGTCTATGATGTAGCTGTGGTGGCCCATATACACCTGTTGCTAGAAATTGTTCTTCATTCCCAGTTGTGATCAAAACATGAATCCTGTTTGAAGATTGGTGGAGAATCCGTACTTGGAAGTCAGAAGTCCAAGCAAAAGCGACCCCTCCACTATGTCCTTGAGGATCTATACCTGTGATACCTTGAAAACCTAAGTTGAGTAAGGTAGTAGTAGATTTATAGCAGCTTTGTAAAGTTTCTGATAGGAACAAAATATTAGGTTTGTGAGTATTAATAAACTACTGGAGCCTTTGAACTTTCGAGGGGCAGCCAAACCCCCTATAGTTCCATGCCATAGCCTTCATGGGTGCCTAGGAAGCAGTTGTGGGACAGATTTCTGGAACGCCAGCTTCAGATTGTTAAACTGAGATATGAGATTGCACATTTCTTCCTTCACAACTTCTGAGTCTTCAGTTGACCATTCATGCATGTCTTGGTTTGAAAATTGCACTATTGGCTCAGTTGTGTTGACTGTGATGTTGGGAGGATCATCTGTAATCTCCTTTATAACCAATCTTCTCTTCTTAGAGAAAGAGCTTAAAGGTTTATGCCCCCTCATTCTGATATTCTCTTGAGAAGTATACTCTGCTAGTGAGGAAGAAAGTTCTTCTTTGGAATGGACATCATCAAGGGATGCATCATGCTGTAATTGGGTTAGAGTAGACCCAGTTAAGTAAGAGTGCCACAATCTCAAAGCAAAATGCCAATTAGGGGGGTTTAGAAGAAAGGGCCCAAAAGGCTTTTTGACATGGCTGGTGCAATTTTGAAAACTAATTCCGTGGGAGAGGTTAGTTTTTTTGGGCAGCGTCATTTGTAATAACGCGGTCAACAGAAGACGTTATTTCGCACAACACTGACACTGTTTGTAGTTGAAGACATTGGTATCAATAACATTTTTAACTTTTTCTTTTCTAGTCAATGAATAGTGAAAACGTTATTATCACCTACGATTTGTATAAATTTTTTTTTTAATTTTTTATTTTTCTACAAATTTTTTTCTTCATTTTTGAATTACTATTATCCAGTGAGTCACTATCACAATTACCGGATCACTATTTATATACGGTGACCCCCATAGGTCATAGTTTATGTGTTTTCAAGACTGTACTAACAAAATTTTCAGAAGTCTTGTCCATTCCCCTTATTAATCTTTTCAGAGTTCGTGGAGTTGGCCTTTTGAGGGAACGCAGTCCTTTTATTATTTTTTTAAGATTTCATAACGTTAATTATAGAGAATAAAAATTTAAAAAAAAAAACCTATGAGATACTTGAAGGTTTAATTATTGAATTTTCTAAAGAAATGCTTGAGATACTAGGTAATATTTTCTTAAAAAAATTATATATATTAGAAAATAAAGAAAATAATTATCCTTTTTTATATTGAAAGAGTGAGAAATTACTTAATACATATTTAATGTTTTGTCATTAAATTCAAGATATTAAAAAAAGAAAAACTTTAAGGCAATGTGAAATATGCTGGAAGAAAATGCTTCTTTGTAGTTGAGAGAGCTAATTCCGCAAAGATTTTCAATTAAATAATTCAAAAGGAAAACTTTTTCAATCAACTTTCCGTACTAATTCAAAACTTCAGGGAAATATCTTGAATAAGTATATATGGGGGTAAAAATTATGAAAAAAAGGGGTCAATATTCCCACAGTAAGCTTTTAATGAAAAATTAAAATTATTTTAATTAATACTTTTTATCACAAAAAATAAATATAAAATATTATGATGATACTAATTGTCAGCAGAGGCTGACTCATGTTTGTTTGGCCTGCTCACAAGAGTCAAAGATTTTTACCATTTGATATCACTAACCGTCTGCTTGGTAGTGAGGAAAAGCAGCGGAAAGGAAAAATCCCATGGAAAAGGACAGGGAAAATAGTGAGTGCTTCTGCTTGGTAGAGAGGAAAATTTTCGAAGAAAGGAATTTGGGCAGAAAAACTTCCATGGGGCCCACCAGAAAAGTTTTCCGCGCATATATGGTGAGAAAATGAGCGGAAAATCCATTTTTTGTCGCATACGTTCTACTTGCTTAGGTCTTCTTCTCCGATTTGCTTGGTCTTCTTCTCCATTCATCTCGTCTTCGGTGGGTTGATTTCTCCATCCAGATCTCGTCTTTGGTGGGTGTTCTTCTCTGTCTAGATCTTGTCTTTGGTGGGTTTTCTTCTCTCCGATCTGCTTGCCCTCCTCTCTGCAGTCGATCTGCGCTCTGCCGGTGAAAGTTTGATCGAACCTTTCCTCATTTTTGTTAGGTTCTCCGATCTGCTATATTTACCCACAAAACAATGTTGTCTGGTCTGTTTAGGAGCTAGTTGTTTGCGAGGCTCATTTTTTTCCTCCTTTATTTTTGTTTAATAACGTTTTTGCGAGGTTGGAGGTGATATGTTAGTTTCCTTTTTTTTTCTTTTTTGCATTTTTGTTTGTTTACATATGATAGCGAAAAATTTATGGTTGAGTATTTATTCCATGTATATATCATAAGTGTGTGTGTTGAGTATCCTTTTACATACCCTATCTTTTTGTAGCTTCATTGTTCTTTGTACATCGCAATTTAGTTTTGGTGCTTTTGTTTTGTTGTAATTTTGAACATGCTTCCTAGACTCATAGGCTGAGTAACTCGTTGAAGCAGTAGGATGCATAATTCCTTCAAAGGTTCCACTTGGTCATTCCTTCAATTAGTACACCAACGATTGTCATATGAGATTTCATATATTGTTAGATTAGCTGCTTCTGGTATGTGGATGTTGCAATATTGGTTTTAAAAGGCTTGAAACTGGTTTATTCTCCAGTGCAATAGAAAGCAGCTATGAATTGCTTATTGCATTTTAATTGTAATTTAAAATAGAAGGAAGGTTTTAGTTATACTTTGATCAAATACTTGTGATGCCTGTGTATATTTACAAGGAGATTTGTGTTGGTATAGGATAATACTGGGGAGTGTAAGCAACTTTGTGATGACTCATGCACCTTGCCCTGTGGCTATTGTGAAGGACACAAGCAGTAACTAGAAGTGATGAATGGTGATCCATCTCTCATTGTGAATCAATAATCTATTCCTTTCTTGATTTTGAGTGATGAATAGATCATATCATGCTTTTAAGTATAATGTTTATGGCTTCAATGTTAGGAGATTATTATGTGAACTAGTGTTTCAAATTTTCAAGTTCCTTGACTTTTTTTTAAGAGATTATTATGTGAACCAGTGCTGCAATATGAAGCCCATGTACCCAAACAGTAATGAGAATTTGGAATATGAATACAATATGCCACCGAGGTATGTGTTTTGCTTTATTTCTTTTCCTCTGCCTGCGTTGCTGAAGTTCAATACTCCATTGCACTATAACACTATATCGCAAAATATGATAATTTTCCTTCACAACTATTTGAAAATATGGACAGTCCACAAGGTGTGGAAAGTAATTTCCTGCACACATATAGTAAAATTCTGGTTGATAGTGTATATTGCTATGATATTGAAATGATGAGGATAGCCCAAACATGTCAGAATCTTGGAAATTTTGATTGCATATTAGCAGAGCCAAATTGGCAGAACCATAATATGTGTACATGCTGCTTATGTTTTATTGATTATGACACAGTTGACAGAAATCTGCTGACAATATTGGTTGCAAGTATGAAAGAAGAAAGAGGAAGAGTGATAGAGTAAGAAAAAGGGAAATACTGGAGTTTTTTTCCAGATTCAAATGGTGGAACTCTCACAATCTGCTTTCTACTGGTAACATTTACTATATTTTGGAGATTACTAGCTTCAAATATCTGAAAATTGACATGTAGAGGCATGGAAAGCAGCATATTGCAGTAACATGCCAATAACTTAAATCAGTTGATTAGGATTGTTGGACAATGTTCTGGTATGAAACAACTGTTGAACATGTTGGCATTGTTGGACAATATTATGATACTTTGTCTACTTGTATCACGACCTTTGTCTCTATTTTATTACAACTGTAGTGACAATTATATTTTTTGCTGGGTCTAGTATATGCTGCAGTGACACCTGGTGTTCTTCCTTTCATAGTTGTGTTCTTTGCAGGCCTATGTTGTATTCTGACACCAGGTACAAGTTGTTAGATTAATATTGTGCAGTAGTCAAGGATAGTTGGAATTTATATTGGCGGAAAGTTTGTGATGAGGATTACTTGTCTACCATTGCAGGTCATTAATGTTTATCATCAAGAATGTGACAGTGGAGCATTATACTGGCCTGATGTCCATTTTTGTGTGATAATTGCATTGATAGTCTGGAGTTTTGCATTTGCTTTTGTCAAATTTCCCTTACAGGTATGTCCAAATGACCATTTTATTAATTAATGTTTCCTTTAAATAGATTATACGCATTGGTGATTCAGTTCTTCTTTATAAATTGCTTGATCACTTATTAGTGTGTTAGATATTCTCCGAGACATATCATCTGATGCTTTCCATTGGACATGTGCAATGATGTACATCTGTATGTGCTTTAGTACATGTTATCACTTGTCTGACCTGCATGTTTGGATTTTTATATGCAGAAAGCAATGATAAAAGATACATTAGAATGAGCAATGGAACCTAACCTGCACTTGAAAGCTTACCTTCAGCATGTCTATGTTCATCCAGTTTTCAAGGCTACCAAGGATGATGCTGATGATGAAAGTGAGGACAACAATGAAAAGTGGAGAATGAGAGTGTGACTATGCCCA
>JANHAO010019343.1:0-13256 GCA_026873985.1 Saraca asoca
TCGGTTGTACACTTTCAACTTAAGTTTTGCATTCTAAAGTTGCGGCTGCAGCCGCAAAGCAAAACCAGCCAACTTTTTCTTACAGATCAACCATTGAAGTTATTACTCATGTTACAAGGCCTGAGGTCCGATCTAGTGAGTTTAGTCATATAGAACTGCTTTTTATACAACAAAAGACTTATTGCAATTTTTCACTTCCAGGTTCCGATAGATTGGATAATAGAACAATCTTTCTCTCTTCTGTTTTATTTACTTTAGGTATCAAACACTTCCTATTTCATTGTCCCTCCTGAGGCAAAAGCAATGAGAAATGAATATTGACTTTGAAATGCGGTTCTAGCAACAGAGGAAGAAGCCCAAGCATGGATGCTGACAACTTGCAATGATCAAGCAGCAGGAGCATGCTTAGCATGAGAGGTAACAACAATTTAGCCGATAACCTTAAAAAATGTCTGGCACAAAAATGATGTAAATTTAAGTTGAGATAAAAGTAGCTCATGTGTGTAATAATTCAACCGAGGAATTTTAGTATGCAAGTGCCATGTTTTTACTTCTTAGCATGTTCCACGAAATGCATACGTAATTTCCTTTTGCCGATAACATGGTATATCATTAAATTAGTCTGTAACTGGTCCCTGAACAATTTGTACATGAACCTTTATTCCGTGGGCCTACAGAATGATGTATGCTGTTGTAATAGATGAAGATTAGTGTCTTGCTTTGTCACAGCTCAACTATCGGGCATGTGACTGATGTAAAAAATCATTAGAGGGAAATCTCTCACAAATCTAAACATTACTCTTGAAAATCCGATACATGTACTATAAAAGTTTGTAAGACTAACAATTACTTAAAAATGTTTATAGTTTTATAGTAAAATTGACAGAAATTTAGGGCCACACATCCAAAAATAGCACCGTCATTTCAAAAATCACAATGTAACAACTATGCACAATGAAATAGACAAGTGAACCTAACAAAACATAGGCATATTTGCATGCAAACACATGCTAATTCTAACATATTAGCTTTGAGTTTCTACAAGGCTAATAAGGGTCCATGAGACTAGGAAGTCACTGGTCTGATTTCAAAGTCTGGAAAATAGGAAAAAAAAAAAAAGTAGTGAGTTAATGAGTCTAAATCAGTAACGGCTAATAAGGGTCCACGAGACTAGTAAGTCACCGGATTGATTTCAAAATCTGAAAAATAGGGAAAAGAAGTAATGAATTACAAGAATCCAATGGGTAAATAAACTACTAAAACATACAATGTAAAACATAATTTATTGAAAATAAAGAAAACCTTAATTCCTTTAAAACATACTAAGTAGTATTAGAAATTTGTAAAATGATAATTTAGGAAAATATATTTAGATTTAAAAAATTTCTAGCATATTGTAATAAATTTAAATCTCAAACTTGCAAGTGCAAACTTCTTTTCAAAAGCTAGTTCAATAAAAACAATAATTTCAAAATTTGATCTTATTGTACTTAAAATAACATTCTTATAAAAACATCTAAAAAACCTGAAATCTTAAACTATCAACAAGTAGAATCCAATGGAATTTTTTGCATAGACAACCAAATAGATATCATATGTGTGAACAAGTTTTAAATTCCTAATTCGATCAAAAAAATGTAGTTGGGATCAAATCTCCCTTTGAAGGTCACGGTCAAATACAAGATCCAAAAATCAATTATCATATAATATGTACCATAAATATTTGCCTCACTTTATCTTCCTATCAATTATCCTCTCTATCCCTCCAAACAAAAATTCTTACACTACAAAACAATTTGCCTTTGGCAGTGTTTTTTTTTATAATTTAATGATGGTTATAACAGCCACTAATACACTTCTCGGCGATTTCTAGAACAACCACAAATACATGAGTCGAGAACTATTTAGAGATGATTTTTTTTTTTTGCATTTAGCAACACTTTTTAAAAACCACTGAAAAAGTAAATATAGTGCCAATTTATCGATAATTAGTGGTAGTTTTGGTTGCAATTTTATTAAATTAAAACTTATTTTTGCGGTGGTTTCTTAATGTTATTAGTGGCAATTTTCATTAAAATAAAAACAAATATACTTTTTAATGGTGGTTTTCTAATGTATTTAGTGGTAGTTATGGTTTAAATTTTTAAAAAAAAAATTCCCGATAGTTTTTAATGCAGTTAACGGTAGCTCTTCGTATTTTAAAAAAAAATTTTAATTTTTTGCGATGATTTTTATTCCATTTAGCGGCAGTTTTTTAAAAAAAAATTTAAAAAATTGCTTTTTGCAGCGGTTTCCTTTACATTTACTCGCAATTATACAAAATGTTTTAAAAAAAATATTACTTTTTGCAGTAGTTTTTGCTACATTCAGTGGTGGCTTTCTAGAATTTTTTTTAAAAAATTATTTTTATGCATTTTTTGCTACATTTATTTCCAAAATTTTTTTAAAATTTGTTTTTTTGCAGTGGTTTTCACTACATTTAGCGATAATTTTTCAGAAATTTTTCAAAAAAAATTATTTTTTGTAGTAGTTTTCACTATATTTAGTGGTGATTTTTCAGAAATTCTTTAAAAAAAAATAGCCACTAAAATCGATTTTCAGATTTTTTTCCCAGTCCTACTTTTTTCTATATCTATTAATCTAATACAAGAATAATTTGTAATAAATTCATATATTTTAAATAAATGAAACTGAATATAAATTTAAATATTTAAGCATGTGTTAGTTAAACATTAGAATTTAACAACTCTAAACATAATTTAACAACAATCAAAAAGTAGAAATTAAGGTGGTACATGGAGGAAGAGGACCATGCATTTGTGACATGTTTATTTTCTGCATCTAGTGGCTGTAAAATAAAAATAAAATAAATTATTATACTAACCTTAAGATTAACCAAAAATACATTAAAATTTATTATGCATGTCCTATAAAGCTTCTATAAAAATGTTAACTTGATATTTGCTTATGTGCAGAAAATCATTTAACTAGCTATTTGTGTATTTGCTGCAAAGCTCATTCAGCTAACAATTTGCATATTTGTAGAAAATCATTCAACATATTTGTAGAAAATTATTCAGCACATAGAGTATAAAATTAGTACCCAGCCAATAATTTGCATATTTGTTGCAAAGCTTATTCAACTAGCAATTTGCATATTTGCAAAAATTCATTTAGCATATTTGCAGAAAATCATTCAACACATAGAGTATAAAATTAATACCCATCTAGCAATTTGCATAGTTGCTACAAAGCTCATTTAACACATTGGTAGAAAATCATTCATAGCAGAAATTATATGTAGAAAGTTATTCACGACAGCAACAAATGCAGCAAACATAGCAGGTATTGTCCAATTTCTAGAAGGTAGCTCTAATTTATGATTTATATGTAGCAAATATAGCAGCAACAAACACAGCTAATCCATCATCAACAATCAACAAATATAGCTAATCCATCATCAACAAGTATAGAGAAGAATGGAAATTTACTAGTGGAGGGTGGGCTATCAAGTTAGCAATTTCTTCAAATACTATCCTAAATATTCTTTAAAACACTAATGCCAACGCTCCTTCTATAGCCAGTCAACCTTCATGCTCTGAAGTCAACTTTGACTCCAAACTCTGGACTCTTGCTTGCATCTGTGGCATACTAGAACTACTAGTATTGAATGTTATATCACTAAAATGCCAAGTAGCTTTTCCAAACGCAATTGAAGGGGATGGTCCAAAGTCTAAACCTTGAACCCAACCGGAGTGCTCCTTCACAAATAACTTGCCATGACATCATCCTGTGACATGGCCTAAGATTGCAAAAAAGACTAACTACTATGTATGCATCCATTTCAACTTGCACATGTGTGATATTTAGATATAAAGTCAGCTTTAAATCCTCTCACATAGCCAAAATGAAAAACCATTCAAATTTTTTTAATACAATTAAGAAAAACCCTAATCACAAAAAGGAAAAGATGGGACACTCAACATTGAGCTTAATTGCTTCTTTTGCATCAAACCCAGAATTGATTGTGTATCTAGGAAGGATCCAGAAGATCTTAGAAAGCAAAGCAGACAAGCTAAGATTCAAAACTAAGAAACAATTGAAACTAAAACAAAAAAATCCAACACAACAAAGAGAGAATGAAAGGGAAAACAAAGGAAAAATCAAATGAAAAATGTTAGAAAATTAGCCACAAAGAAAATCTAACAAAAGAAAAAAAATAAAGGAAAAACAAACTCATAGTAAAATCAAACTTCAACACGACTACTATCATGCTTGCATCATTGCCAAAGAGATTGGGAGTTGAGTGTTTCTTTGTCTAGTGCACGATTGTTGCAAAAATCTCACAAAATGAAAGGGTTTTGTGAGTTGCCAAAAAAGTCACAAAAACAAATCATTTTTGAGTCTAGGAGTGGGGTTACAAAAGCGCCACAAATGAATGCATTCTTTTCTATCTCGGTGTTCATAGCAGAGGTTGTAAACAATAGCCTTTAAGAAACCGCCTCTAAAAATGTCCTTTTTTGTAGTGCTATCGTATACCTTCCACAATAGCCATGACAATCACACTTCCAAGTGCAATTGGGATTTTATAAGAAAAACTCCCAAGAGTTCATATTAGTTTCACTATACTTTATGAGTCAAAATAACAATTCACAATATCCTTAGGACATAAAGGCCATATAAACGTTCACATTCTTTTAAGATTTCAAAATACCTTTCAAAACTAATACTCAAACAATCATTTAGAAAAAAAATCAAATTTATTTCAACTTCTCAAAACTTGCATATACAAAATTATAAATCCAACATGTAGAACTCATCAATTTTCATGGTATGCAAATTGACATAAATTCATTTTCTAAGCATATAACAAAAATCAAAGATAATCATATGCATTGTAAGAATCAAAATGTACTTACAATCATTCATAATCAAATGATTTTGCAAAGAAATTAGGAAAAATGCAAATTATCCCTTTCAACTTTAGGATAGTTGCATTTAACACCCACAAACTATTAATTTTTTGAATCAGCCCCCTTCAACTTTAAAATGTTGCATTTGACACCCAACATCAATCTAGTGAGCAATTTAAGAAAGCAAATATGCTCAATTTGATATGAAACTTTATCAAAAAAATCAAGCATAGAGTTAAGGTCCTGTGACTCAAATTTGAGAGTAATTTGGCTTGTTCGCTTTTTTTTTTTCCTAATTTTCCTTGTTTCGAAAGTATTTTAATTATTTTGACATGATTTGCTTATCTAATTCTAGTATGAAAGTTCATGAACACGTTTCTTATATTTTTATTTTTAAGTTAATATAATATGACACTTAGATCTCTCTTTAAGCTATGAGAAAAGACTTTATATAGGTGTAATTTACCACCTCTCCAAAAGTTGAAGGAGACTAATTACAAAAATTAATAGTTTGTGAGTGTTAAATACAACTACCTCAAAATTGAAGGGATAATTTGCATTTTTCCCTAAAAATTATCAATAAAACATATGGGTGAGAAACAAGTTCATATTTTTATTTATGAGAAAAATAATATAAGTTAAAATAGAGTATTCACTCAATTCAACGAAATTCAAATTAAAGGAAAAAGGTGGCTATGTCTTCTATTCATTTTCTAGTTTATCTGCAAACACATAATTTGATTACAATTGTAAGTTAGAATAGAGTATTCACTCAACTCAACAATCTACAAGATTGATAAAAGCACGTGGATTCTAAAAAATGCCAAGTTGCATTGTATGCATTAGCTGTACATGCTTGAACGTAGGATAAGCCTATTTCTAGAGTCCTCTTATTTTCACAGGTTTAAGTTTGTCGTCCCTTGGCAAAAACTTTTGCTGGACGGGTTTTCTTTTTGTAGAAATTGATCATGTTGTTTTGTTAAGACATGTATGCGATGTTTAGGTGAAATTCATAGAAATAGTAAATTTCAACTTTAGAACATAATTTAAGTATCAAAGTTTGTGAATTTAAGTATCTTTCATAATTTTTTAATAAGAATTATAATATTATTATATATTAATTTATCATATCTTTTTTTTTCAAACATAATTTTGAATTTATTCATATGTATTTAATAAACATTTTATACATTTAATCTAATTATATAATGTGGAAAATATGTGAAAAAAATAATGTGACAAAATGATATTGTGATCGCTTAAAAAGTTCATAAAAAATACATAATTAAATAAAATAATTAATTAAATAAACATGGTATTTTCCAAGATTTAATATAGATTAAGTTTTCAATTGCAAATTTTTAAAGTGAGTGAGAATAAAATTCAATCGTTGAGAGATATTTTTGTAAATATCCCTTCCTGTTTTAAGCACCAAATAGAATTTAGTTATTTGAAAATGTATATCCTAATATGCAAAAGTTATCTACAGTACAAATATATCCTTTGTCTCCGCTTTACAAATCATTCCTTTATCAAACTTCAAAAAGGAAAAAGATAATTCCACTAATATTAACTTTTAAAAAGAAATTTTAGGCAAGGTGGTCTTTTTTAGAATATAAAATAGTTGTTTCCATCTTAATTTTAAAATCAAATTTAAATATTATTATTTATCCACTCTTATATTATTTGATAATTTTTATAGTTAACTAATTAAAAAAGAGCAAATTACGAAGAACTCCCTTTAACTTTTTTCTAAGGTGTGGATATCCCCTCGTGGTATCAAAATGTATGGATACCACACCTAAACTTTAAAAAGCGTGCACAAAATCCATTTTGTCCAACTTTCCACCACTGTAAGTAATTTCATGATTTTTGATGATTTTTTGGTCAGAAATTTTATAAAATCATCAAAAAATTAAAATTTTTGAGAAAAAACTATTCTTGGAGAAACATATGTTGGAAATAATTTTTTGATGAAATATTCTGTCAAAAATTATTTTCAACAGACTTTTCGGCGAATATATGACAAGTTAGAACTTTAATTTTTTTAAATATTTTTGAAAAATCAGTCAGAAATTTAAATTTTTTATTTTTAAAAAATTTTGTCAAAAATCTATAATTTTTTAATGTTTTTTGCAATTTTGGTACATAATAAAAAATTTAATTTAATAAAAAGATCAAATGTATGAATAGAAAATAAATGTGAAAATTATGTCAAATAATTTAAAAAATACAATGAAATGAATTGATCAAAACCAAAGTGTAAACCCTCATCCTCCTGGTCATATGTAGCACCAAGTTGCTGCTGTTGACTGCGTGGTTTTTATACAAATTCTATGAGTTTGGCTCTTTAAAATTAATTCTCTAAAAGAATTTCCGTACTAAGATTTTCTTATAGTGTTTGTTTATTTTGATGAAAAATGAAATTTTAAGAAAAATATTTTCATAGAAAAATACATTTTTAGATAAAAAATTATTTTTTATTGTTTGAACAATATAAGAAAAATTATTTTTTCTTATTTAGTATATAAAGGCAAACTATTTTCTTTTACTAAAATTAAAATATTTTAAGCCTCTCAATAATCATTTTGTTATTAGAATATTTTTATAGTAGGTGTCAACAAATCTTTAATAATAAAATTATAAAATTAAAATACATTATGTTTTAAAATAAAATTTTAAAAAGTTCAAATCCTTCTTTTTTTTTTATTTTCATAATTTTTATATAGTATATAAGCATTCAGTTAACTTTAGTCAAAAATTTTAACTATCATTACCCAATTTTTTTATTGTCTAAATATTTTCTTAATAATTTTTAATAGAAATATTGAATATTAATATTTATAGGAATGGAATGAGAGAGAGGGGAAGGAAGAGAGACTAGAAAGAGAGTAAGTGAGGGAGGGATGGAGAGAGAAGAGAGAAAGAGGGGAAAGGAGGGAAAGAAAGAAAGAGCAATAGAAGAGATAGACGGAGGTAGGAAGATAAAGGTAATAGTGAGAGAGTGAAAGTAGAGAGGAGAAAAGAATGTAGAAAGGATAGGAAGAGACTATCTAATGTATGGTGATTTGAAAAGTAAATTTTTTTAATTAAAAGGAAAAGTCACTTTCTTCTAAATACATTATCATTTTCTGTTTATCAACTTTCTTTTTAATTTCAAATATGAAAAAATTAGGAAAATAGTTTTTAGAAAAGTATTTTTCTTTGAAACAAATGCACCCTATGTCTTTTTATTGATTAGTAATTCATTTTAAATAAACTATAGGTTAGGAAATAAATAATTTGAAAACTAAATAAATTATTTAGCATTTATAGTTATTTTAAATGTTTGAAGTTCTACTTGTTTTAACCATCATTACAAAACGCAGTAGTTTAAACCACTGCTAAAATCCTTTGATGGTTCCTAAAAGTCACTTTTTAGTGGTAGTTTGTCATGAATTTTTAAAAAGAAATAATTATTTCATTGGTGGTTTTTGACAGCCTTAGTGATGGTTTTATTTTTTTTTTTAAATTCAATTTTTAGTGGTGGTTTTTTTTATGTATTTGATGGTAGTTTTTCACAAAATTTTCAAAAAAAAAAGTTTAACGACAATTTTTTGCTAAATTTAAAAAGAAAAATTTTTAGTTATTTTTTTTAATGGAGGTTTTGATTTTTTTCAATTTTTTTTCTTTGGTTGTGGTTTTTGAAAGCTTATAATCACATCTAAATATATTTTTTTGATATTCTTTTTTATTTTTATGCCCTGTTTAATTTTTTTTATATCTTATAACCTATTATAAGAATAATTTACGATAAATTCATATAAAATAAACTGTATTGATATTTCATATTAATAATGACAATTCAAACATTTTTTTTGCTAAATATTAGAAGTCATGAATTTAAACATAATTTAGCAATAATCCATGAGTACACTGATCCCAAAAAATACATTTTAAGTTAAATTCTTTGTTTTCAAAGCCATAACGATGTGTTTATAGTGGTGATGGGTTATGACTAACGAAGGAAGTGTGTCTTGCTGCTATGACATATTCACTTCTTGCATCTGGTGGCTGCAAAATAATAAAATTTCATAATTTTTTTCAAATTATTTTTGAAATAAACTTAGAGGAGCCTAAAACAAACTAAAGGAAATTAGTAGAAGTTTAGCTTTAAATAAAAAGGCATAAATTAGGAAATTTAGAAGAAAAAAAACATATGATATGTTTAGCAGCAAGAGGTTTAGCGAGTTTGTGTTTTTTTAGTATCAAAGTGGTTTGGTAAGCTCGAGCTATTTTAGAATCAAAGATCATTTAAGAGGTCTAGTAAGCTCATGCTTTTTTAGAGTCTCCCAAATGGAAGATTAGACCTTAAGAATAACAAAAAATCATACACTCAATAAAACAATGAGGATTTACCATTTCTATATCAATATCATCACCATACATAAGCTTTCATCAACATCTGTTGATTAAAAATTGAATTAACAAAGAAGTTAGCTAAACCCTTCTAGAGTGTAGGGTTTAAGAATATAATCATTCAATTCATTCCTATTAAAGATGTAGTATAAATAACAGTCATATGCTAACAAATTCCAGTTACAAATCACAATGTGATAAAAAAAAATGGAACAAGCCTAAGAAAAATATATAACTAAATTTGATTTACTAACATCAATGTAAAATCATGCAGTGGTCTAATGCAGAACCCCAACTCCCTTGAAGAAATGGAATAATAGAACAAGTTGGCTTTGTTAAACATTCTTTCATTGGTTAGATGGAAAATACATGTGATAATTTCAAAAGACATGAAAAACTTAAAACAAAATAGTGGACCACATAGCTTGAAGCATGCAAGGAAGCAAGTAGCTTTAATTTAGGCTGAAGTCTCACAAAAAAAGCAAGAAATCTTGACTGTGACTTGTTGTTTGAGACTTTTTTATAAGCAAGCTATTCCATAAAAGCCATGTCCTGTTACTTTTGCTTAAAACATCAAAACTCCTATTGTAGAGCTTGGAAATGTTCCTAAGCAAAAGCATGTTTCTCTATCTTTCCCCAAATAATCAACCAAGTTTGCCCATTAGCAGCTAACATTAAAGCTTAACCCTTAACTTAGCACTCTCCTTTTATGAACTAGGTAGCAAATAATCATATTATTACTTCATTACCTACTTATTAGAGTTAAATTCAAGTAGACTTTAATTCAAAGCATTATAAATTATAAATGATAAGAACTTGAATAAATATAGGGAAAATGGTGGATATTTACTATAAATTATCACTCTCACCATTGATAAATTGCAAGTGGAAGATAGCCACCAAATCAATAGATTGATAAACACACAACTAAGAAAAAAAATAGTGCTAGTCTCCATATAAACATAAAAAAATGAAAAAAGTTAAACATAGAAACACCAAATGGAATCAATGAAATAGAATTGATCACAATTAACAAAAACAAAACCATAAAAGCCTAAAAATTTTACATAATCATAAACCAAAATGGATTCTATGAAACGCATAGGTAAGAAAATAGAGAAATGCAAAAACACAAAAACATTCAAATCTGTTCCCACCTGATACTGTTGCAACAAAGAGAAAATGGGATAACAAGCTTCAATTTGATTGTGTGGTAGTGAAAATTGCATCTTACGATGGTCTGTACGAAGAAAATGGAATAATGAAAGAAATTTGGGAGATGATGAAAGTGAGGTTTTTGTGTGAAGGTAAGGGAAAGATGAATAAAGGATCCTACAATGAAAAATAAAATGGATTCTCAACAATTTTTAGGGGTGGCTCCCTAAACTACTATCCAACAACCGTTGTTAGAAGCAAAAAATAAAGGCTTTCGCACAAGTGTTGAATGTGATAGCAAAAGAAATAATAAATGTGTATTTAGTGTTAGTTTTTACAAGATCATTGTCATTAAACTACCATTAAACATTAGATATGTAATATTATATAAACAATCAGCTAGTTTAATTTATGACAATATCTATGTTAAGTGTTGTTAAGACTTTATTAAATTAGACTTTAAGAATTATAATGACATATTTAGATTCTATTTTATTTCAATAGATATTTGATGTGTCTAATTAAAACTCAGTTTTAATGATTTGTGATCTAAAATCTATGTCTAAATATTGCAAGCAAAGTATGTGATCTAAATATATTTTTGATTAATTTTATACGTATGAAAACATCCATATTTATACCACTTTTCTATACCATAAATTATTTTCTTTTAAATATCCTTTTACTTTTCTTCTTAAGTATTCTTCTTTCTCCTTTCCAAAATTGTAGCCCGAGTAGTCTCTACCTACCATCACTCTATTTCTGTTTTGTGTCCAGCTACCATCACCTCACAACTCTGTTTTGTCACCTTCCAAGTATGATTTGCTATTTTTTTCTCCTGCCGATTGTCACTAGGCTTACTTATCCACCAGTTAGCAACCGCCGGCCAACTAAACATTACTACTACTATGTCTTGTTCCAGTAGCTCTAGCTAGGTGGGCAAAGAGCTAGATTGGCAGCATCTTTAGTGGTCTTCCATGACCCATTCGAGTTCAAGGTAAATCTCAATGTTGAATCTCCTTTCTCCAAGATAGTTATTTTTTTTTAAGTTACTTAATCTTCTAGGTACAAGTAAACCAAGCTTATTAATTTTGCTTTAATCTAGCAACTTGTCTACCCATCTACAATGCTATATCAAGAAAGCAAATATGTGATACCCTACCTATAGTGTTCTTACTTAGACTAGGGTTTTACTTAAGTTTCTATCTTATCCTCACTTTATTAGCACACAAGGCATGCTTTTAAGCAAAATCATTGAAAGTACTTATGTACATGTGGTTGGAGTAGTTTAATTTTTTTTAAAACACATGACAGACATTATAATTAACAAATATGAGTGTATAAGTGGGTATACATGTCAGAAAATTTTTTTGTGAGCTACCATAAATTGTAAGTATTTTAGTTTTACTAAAATTGGCCTAATAATGATCTAAGAGGTTTATTATCTAAAGCCTAGGTTTGTTAAAGTGATCTATTACTTATTATGGGCTTATGGATATCTGATTGTGGATTAATATGCTTAATGGCTAAGATCCATTAAAAGATGAGTCATACATAATTATATTGGCACTATGTAAGTCAATGGAAGGAAAGATGACATTTATGCCCTTAATGAAATACCATATTGTTTGTATACCGCAACGACATATTGTATTAAGTGTGCCTTACTACACCACACCTAAATCATGAGTGACTATCCCTATTGATGGAAAATAATAATGTTTATCTTCCTAGTGCACACAGATCTTGTAACTCTTACTTAATTTGTAATAGTTGTCATACACATATCATCTTAATTAATTCTAACATCTTTTACCTATCTATTACTGTTTTACCCTTCCTAAGCCTTTTGGTCCTTGTTCAACCTAATTATTGTTTTAGATATTATCAAATAATTAATTAAAATAATTATGAGAAAAATCAAAATTTTCTAGTAAATCTAACCAGAAGTAGGTTCTAACCCTTGCATACATAGACAAAGGCACATATAATAGATATTCCTAATAATTCTACATTAATTATTAGGCCTAATGTATTTATTTATTTATTTTTTAATTTCCCTAACATAGTAGAAAAAACTTTTGGCTATTATTTTACAAAATACATTTTTATACATAAAAATGAAGCCAAAAAGGTAGAAAAGCTCATTTACCTTTGTAGGAGAGAATTCTATTAGGCCTAAACTTGGAGTCCTTCTTGTAGTTTTGACTCTAGCTTTTATTGTTGGGAAAACATCTTATAGCCACTAGAGAACACAAAAGAATACCAAGACTAAAGAAAAGATAAGCACTTATGGAAGAAATTTTGCCTTTTTAGGTCAAAAACCATACCTTAGGATCATACCCTTAAAGAGTACAAACTAAAATCCTTATTAGTTGAGCAACACTATCTGGGTGCTACTCAATTGCAAATGAGGGTTGTGGAAAACACAAATGGGTATACTTATTATATAGGTTTGCAGAGTCAACCAATTGGTGCTTGACCAATTGACTTGTTTAACTATTCTTTCTGATGGGTATACTCCTTATTTTATTTCATGTGTGATGTGTTTAGTTGTCACGGTCGAATCAAATTAAAAATTTATAAAATCGGATTACATTACTCTACTTGTAGCATAGAGCAACACAGGGTCGAGTCTGAGGATCATTTTAGGATGATGTTATAACCAAATTAGGAGATATAAATGGGGAGGGTTGGTAGAAACAAAATCCTAAGCTAAACTACACTAACATGCAATGCAGAAACAAAAACACAACAAAACAACATGCAACCAGCCAAGGGAATCAACTT
>JANHAO010019344.1:0-13258 GCA_026873985.1 Saraca asoca
AGGATAGGAAAACTAAGTAATACATTGAGATCTTGATGCATTGCTTGTGGCTAAGTTTTGCTTAAAACTTATTAATCATTTTAGGAATCTTTGCTATGATTAACAATAATTAAATGAATATTTAGTGATCTAGGAAGCATTGATCTCAAGTTGATGGGTTTCCTTGGCTGGTTGCATGTGTTTATTATGTTTTAGTTTCTGTTTTGTATGTTTTTTTTAGTGTAGCTTTAGAATTCATTTCTGCTAACCCCCTCCCATATTAGCTCCTAATATCATTAATAACATCATCCAAAAACGGTCCTTAGGTTTGACCTGAGTTGCCTATGCTACAAGTTAGTTTAGGTAGCTTTAGTTTATAAATTTCTAATTCGATCCACCTCAACATGCACAATCATCACTTGTCTTTACTCTTTTTAGCGGGCTGGCACTCAAGGTCACCATTTTCGTTCCCACAGTTGTTTCTTTTCTTGTTCGGAGTTAAACCACTTGTTTCGGTCCTCTGCGAGTTGAAAGTCTCGTCCCACCTGATTTGTTTTGTGGCCCACTCATAGAACTCACCCAAGTTGCCAACTGGGGATTTGTACAGGTTCTTGAACATTTTTCCATCTTTGCAGAGTCCCGAAGAGACAATAGCCAGAGCGGCCTCATTCGAGGGCTTCTCAACATTATTGACTTCAAGCCTGAAGTGAGTAATGTAATCTTTCAGTGCTTCCTGTTTGCCCTGGAAGATTGTAACAAGGTGGTATAGGGGCACGAGTTACTTCCACAACGCACAATATTAATTAACGAACCTTCCTGATAGTCTTCCCAACTGCTTACACTACGAGCTAGGATGCTCCTAAACCACATTTGGGGAACTTCACCTAAGGTAACGGGGAAGACACGACATCTGATTAAAGGGTTACAGGCTTGTGGGTCCATCTAAATGTTGAACAAGTCCAAGTGGTTATGCAGGTCACTGTCTTCGTCATACAGTAGGATGGCTAGAACTTTAAGCTTGCATAGAAGGGGTTCCTCCGTGATCTCTCTAGAGAAAGGGGTTTGCTCCTCAAAGTGACATTGGTCATTTCAAGCTCAAGGGTGCTCCTCCAAACACTAGACTTTTTGAAGGAGGCCTTCCACCAAGGCATTCAAGCCCCCCAGTCCTTGGCTAGGGACTCGGTGATTTAGTTTGCTGTCCCGACCATGTGGATGGTGACACGAAGTCTACTCTTAAATAGCTTCACCGGAATGTTCAACCTTGGGTATGGTAGTTTTGGCTTGCACTTGCACATTCTGGGCTTGTGTCTGCACCAACCTCGTGACTGTTTTGACCAACTTTCCCATCATGCGCTCAAGTTTTTCTTGACGTTAAAGCTAGGTCTGTGGTCCGTCGAAGCCGTTAGTGGTGAGAACTGGTTGTGTCGAACTAGTTGAAGGGATACTAGTAGTTGCTCTGATGACAGGAGTAGTTGATGAATCCGTTGTTGAAACATGGCCATCCAAAGGATGGAGTTACGCATTCGAGGCTCTTGTGGCTCTTTCCTTGTCCATTGTAGTGGAAACGAACCAGAATAGGTGAGATCCCCACAGACAGCGCCAAAATGTTGACGTCAAATTTTGGTAAAGATCCAAACTCTGGCCAACGAGGGTGATTCTTACAAGATCTCTGGCCTTCGATCAGTTCGGATAAAATAAAGTAGCAAAACAGACAAAAATAAAGCGAAAAATAGAAAAGGAGGCACTGATTTAACGTGATTCGACCAAATCCAGACAGCACTGTACCCTACATCCATGGTAGTGTTTTATTGATACCGCCTTTTTACAATGTTTGGTCTCCGTTTTGACAAAGTTTCGATATGTAAGAATGAGTTTTTTTTTACGGAGAGGCTCCTTCCTCATATTTATAAAGGAGAGGAGGTTATAATGATAATTACATATACAATAAATCTATTACATCAGCATTTATTGTATAAGATAGAATTTATAGGCCAAATCTTCTACTTTCGACTGTTGCAAGCCATCTTCTGCAGGCAGGACCCCATTCGTCGGTTGGGATAAGACATGACTCAGTCTTTTATCTAGCGAGCTTCACGTCGCTACCCGCACTTCGCTATCGGACCGCACAATCCGGGGTCTCGCATATTATCAGGATAGAGTTGTCAAACTTGCTCTATCAGGTTTGAGTTTGAGCCGAAGGGTCGCATTTGTGATACAGATTAAAGGCATAGCGATTAGGACAGTTCTTCTGACCGGTCCTTTTGTCACTCTTGGGCTTCTCGCGCTTCTTTTCAGGACGAACCAATTTTCACATATAACACTACTATTTTCCTACAAACCTAAATTATGCGATTTGAATCGTGACTTTTACACTCAACCTACAATCATGTTCACAGAAATCTAGCATTTTTGTTTTTGAGATTTAAATCAAAATTTTAACTAAATTCATGCGATTCGAATCGAACCTTCCTATTCTATTTTTCTAATTCTGATTGTGAGTATTTGAATTTAGACTTCCTAAAAGATTACAAGTTTTGGCAAGCAGACACACATTTACAACTGATTTTTCTTAAGTCAAATCAAATTTCAAGTCTAATCTTACTTGTTATTGTGATTATACGTTTAAAAATGTTCACATTTTTCAGCTCAATTCCACTTCTTTCTAAGATATCTCCTATTCTTTTTAGTCTAATCTAATATTAATTCTAACTAATTCAAAAATAATAGTTAAGAAAATATAAATGAATAGCTTGTGAGCCAATATGAATAAATATAATAAATGTCTATACATTAATATTATTGTAGTAATCCTAGTTGCTAATATGGTAATGGAACGAGAAATGTATGATTAAAATCATGATTAAATGAAAATGTTATGATACAATTGTTATGAATAATATTGTTTAAAGTTTGATAATTTCCCATAAGATATATGATGGTATATGGTATATAAAGAATGATATTATGATGGAAATGTGTCTTATATGACATAACAATTATGAGTATGATCTTATTGATAGCTTGAATAACTCTCATAAGACTTGAAACATGATTGATGGAATGTGATGGGAAAAAATCAAATCATGGATCTGCACATTTTGATATGATGAATAAGATAAGGCTGGCTTGGAGGGATAAGGTTGGGATTATGAGATATAAGACTGGGTTGGAGTAACAAGGAGATTTATTATTGTTATGCATTTTGCTTTTACCTGTGTTATTATTTTGTGCAATGTTGAAATGTGTTATAATGATATTAAATAACATAATAAATAAGAATGGTGGCTGAAGGCCCTAAGAACTTTGATTCAATCTAATGTACTTTGTACAAGGTGATATGAAACTATTCAAAAGTGAGTCTCTGAAACTTAACAACTTGTTTATGAGATTAGGTATGAGATATGATCGCCTAGTCATGATGTTGATGTATATATATGTTATTTTTATTAGATCAATTCATAAATTTGGTACAAATTTATCTGACTGAGCCCTGGACTCGATTTTCTATGGACTATTTTTTTAAGATTCTTAGGATATAGTAGTTATACTTATCTCTGAGAAGTAAGATAAATAATAAATCGATGGAGATTACAGCTGATACTTTCACCACCATGATAAGTAGTCACTAGGCACGTATGAGATTAGGTTCATTATATAATAATTCTGAATCTAGCCTACTGCGAAGTCTTACACGATGTGCAAATCATTCCTCTACAACCCCTAAACGTATTATTGATAATGGCCTTAGGATGATTTGATCCTTGAGAGATCTATCATCTGCATATATTTTGCTAACCTTTTGAAACATGTAAAAAGCATGGCCATAAAGTCCTTATGGACATAGTCTAACCTATACTTCTAATCCTTGATAAGTTATAGGTTAAACTAACTTTTGTTTTGAATTGTCCTTGAAAGGATATATGGAGCGGTGTAGAAGAATGACTCATAGAGTTGGCCAATGGAATGTATGTAAGTTTTGGAAAATTATTGGATAACCATAAATATTATTGTTTATTGGACATGTGCCTTAATGGGCAATGTCCTTATATATTATGTAAGCAGGAATATATTAAAGTGACTTTCTACTACATGAGTTTCTGATTTCTTAACTAAACAAATAAACATGAGTAAATTGGATTAAGATAAATTGAAGTGGGCATAAGTGTAAATGAATAATGAAAAAAAATCATAAGCTAGTGTTTATCAATTAAGAAATTGATGTTCACGTCGATCATGACTAGAAAATTAGGTCATGATAAGATTGAAAGGAGTGAATATATTAGAATTTGCACTTATTCAACTCTTTAGATTCACAACCTATGCCAGGTAAGTAATCCTTTTATAATTATATGAACAATTTACATTATATTTATACCATGTGATATGATAAAGTGGATCCAAGTAATTGGTTCAATTCTGTGATGCACTTTCTTGCTAGTAATGCTCTTTTCTTTGCCTTCATCCCTAGATCCAAGTAAATTCTTAATGAATTTCCAACTAAAGTAGATATACTTCTCCCTTACATGCTGCATTAGAAACTTAGTTGCATGATCACAATATTCTATGCAAGTCTAAATTTCAAGTTGCTACATCAATAACAAAAATCTAAAATATATGTAAAATTGGCATTCCGATAAATAGGCCTATTCCATATAGAAGAAGATAAATAGAAGAAAAAGAAAAAAAAAAGAAAAAGAGAAATTGGAGGATGAAGCAACTGTCTAAGGCATGATGCCCAAAAGGCATAGAAGTCCAACCTTGAATCAAAGTTGGTAAAAACACAGCATAACGTGCACTAGGATCATAAGTGCATGGGGCATGAAAGCGCTCTAAATGAAAAGATCATGGCGTGTGAGTTGTAAAAAGTTAACTTTATTTTTTAGGGTCAATTTTTGGGCAAAATATAAATAACCCCTAAAATAAGTCTTATTGTCATATGAATTCTTTAAAGTTTCAAATCCTATAAATAATTCTTTTGAAGTTTTCAAAAAATCAAAAATGTCAAAATTCCAATTAATATATACAAGAAAAAGTAGGTAAGCTGCTTGTGACTTTTTCTTATTGTTTAACATAGTAAACTTAAATAAGTAATGGAAAAGGCAAAAGAAACATATACCTTACCTCCCTTAAATCTAGTTAAGTCAAACTTCATCAATAAGTTATTCATAATACCTATTTTCAATCATGTTTCAAATGCATTAAAGACTCAAACCATGTTAGTAGTGATTTAGTTAAAAAAAAAAAAATCATCTACAAACTGACTAAAATTCATGTTAAAAATAATCAGAAAGAATCATAGATGACTCAAATGCCTTTTTTATTTTTTAACTAAAATTTTGATATTTTTAATTTTCTAAAAAACTTTAGTAGAGTTATTTATAGGATTTGAAACTTTAAAGGAGTCATGTGACACTAGACCTTACTTTAGAAGATGATTTGAATTTTTCTCTAAATTAGTTATTGGATTATAGACGATGGTTCTTCTCCTTTTACATAAGTTTTTGATTTTTCTCCTCCATTTTTCTCTTTTTTATTCTCTAAACACATCTATCCTCCCCTTTAGTGAAACTAAATGAAAGATTAAAACTTATATCAATGTTCAAGAGAAAAAGGCACATTAATAAACATAGTCAATCCTAAAACTATAAATATTGAGGTATGATTAATTAATACTAACCTTACAAAATCCTGGAACTATAAGTATTTTACTAAGATTGCAACCACTACTGGATGAGATCATATACCTTCACCAAAATGTTTTTATCAAAGAAAGATTGATCACCAAGAACATTATCATGGCATTTGAAATTATGCAATTCATGAACAAATGTACAAGTAGGAAGAACTATTAGGTATCCTTCAAAATTGACTTCAATAAGGCCTGTAACTCTCTGTCATGGACCTTCATACAGGTTGTGCTCCATAAAATGAGATTCCCACAACACTATATTAGAATCATTATGCGATTTATAAGTACAGTGACTTAGAGAGTCCTCATTAATGGTGCTCCTTCTAATCTTATCATTCCACATAAAGGACTCATGCAAGGTGATCCTATATCATCTTACCTCTTCATCTTGTGTAGAAATGTTCTTTCCTCCATGCTTCTGACAGCAAAATTATTTAAAGAAATTCAGTGTATTAAGCCAAGTAGGAATGGTCTAAGCATTGCTCACTTACTTTATGCAGATGATCTACTTCTATTCTTCAAAGCAAATTTAGCTAGTTATACAAAAGTCTAACAAATTATTCGTCAATTTGGTACCCTTATAGGACTTCATATAAACAAACAAAAGTTTATTTCGGTCTCTAATGCTAATATCACAAGGCACTTTAGAAAAATTTTAGGAAATGTATTTGGGGTACAAGTCCAAAGAGAACTAGGGAAATATCTTAAGACATACATTGATGGAAAAACTGACAAGAAGTAGATTGGTGAAGATATTATAAATAAAGTAGTAAAGAAACTATCTAGATGGAAGGCAAACTCACTATCTCAGGCTGGAAAGCTGATTTGCTATAAGCATGTCCTTTCATATACGTTAATCTACTATATGGCAACCTCACCCTACTCAAAAAGATTTGCATAAAATTGAATCATTACTTGCCAACTTTTGGTGGGGTCGAGCTTTTGAAAGATCAAATATGCATTTGTTATCATAGGAAACCCTTACTAGCCTAACATCGAAGGGTGGCCTTGGCCTTGTCAATATGGAAGCTTTTAATAATGCAATGACAACTAAGAAAAAAAAGAGTGTACAAAAATCCTCAATCACTTATGGCAAAACTCATTATTCAGAAATATGGTAGAGGATGATTGGAAAACATAACTGACGAGCACTCTACTAGTAATTGGAGTGGTCTAAGATCTCACAAACAACCTCACTCATTAACAATCATTTGTGGTGGCAAGGTTGAAATGGTCAATCTATCCAACTTAGAATTAAATTCTGGTGGAATGAAGTTAGCCCTCTACCACAGGGAATTAAAGTTGTAACTAATCTAATTAACTAAAACTCTTAGACCTAAAATGCTAACAAGTTATATTAAGTTTTCACTTCTAGTACAACACAAATTATACACAACATACCAATCTCTTTAATAAAGATCCTAGACTGGTTAGCTTGGAAAAGATCAGCCACTTGTCATTTTTCCGTCCACAAAGGCTACTAGGTGTTAATAGTAGAACCTAATTGTATAGATGCAAATGACTTTCCTAGGCAAGAGTTATGGAAGTTGCCCTTATCCAGGAGAACTATTTATGTCATAATATGCTTCCAACATGCAAATTTCTGAATGCAAAGCATGTCACAGTGCCTATAAGCTATCCTTTGTGCCATAATGAAAGTGAGAGCTAGAACCATTTCTTTCTTAACTGTGAATTTGCAAAGGCAATTTGGTTTGGCTCACAACTAACCATTAGAACCAAGCATGTTCATCCTCAGAACACCAACCTATGGCTAAAGAATTGTCTCCAAAGATCTCTACAACATTTCCTACTTAATCAATATCTCACCTGCAGGATAGCCATAATTCTATACTCTATCCGGTTTAATAGAAATCAACTTTTATTCAAAGGAAGACAAACAGATCCAAGGGCAACCATAGACATGATAAACCAATTGAAACTTCAATATACCTCTGTGTTGCATCAGGTCAATTACAATGCCAAGAGAAAGATGCCTGCAAGCACTAGATCATCTATTCTTCTTTGGAGTAGTAATATCATACACTTAACTCTTATCTTTAAAATCAGGGATTCTCTTGACATGGGTGTAAGTTCATAGACTACAAATGCTTTATTAGGGAGTAGCATGGATACTTTATGGAGGGACTATTCAGAACCAAAAGTCTAATTGCTAAGACTCAATATGTGCTAGGAGCTGTTAGGTAGTTACTTTCTCTAACTTGGGTCCGGTAATGGAATCATTTGGCTATTCTACTACCTACCATGGCAATTTGCAATCTCATTCTTAACCTAGAATGCAGTATGTTAGGTGTGGCTGTGTTGGCAAAAGACATTAAGGCATGCTTATCTCAGTTGGATCAGGTCTACATTGGTCCCTATACTAGTTGGAATCCTCCTTTAATGATTAGCTACTTTAATATCAATAGGCTGGACAAATGATATTTCATCCACTTGTAATACTATTATCCATGTAACAGAGAAAAAAAGTTCCAACCTTATAAGAAAGACATATTCTAAACAATCTTCTATCAATCAAAAAGCTAAAAATCTAAGTGCTCGAGTCTTTATTCATTTTTTTTTCTTCATTAAAATGGATAATTTCTACATATGACAATGAAAAACATCACATGCAATCTAGTTTATAATTTTTAAGATTATTTTTCATGCATGTTTGTTCTTTTACACATGTTATTACAAAAATTATATATTTTTAAGAGAAAAATACTTTGACAGAAGTTTAATGAATTTACGCAAATTTCTTCTCTAGCATCAAAATATACTTAGACCTATATTAAAATGTAAAAAAATGTTGTATTTTAATCTATATTTGAATTTTTCATTAATAAAATTATGAGAAAAAATTATTATAAATACAAATCAAATAATATAAGATAATTTATATATTCTGTGATCAAAGATATACTTAGATTAAGTTTAAACAGCTAAAAAATCATTATATTCACATAAAATTTTGAATTTTTCATTAGTTATATTTTAATTATTTGATTTTAATCAAAATATATCTTTGATTACAACACACATATAATATCTCATATCGGTAGATCTAAATTGTATAATTATTTTTTCAATAAAAATTCAAATTTAAATTTAAGTGTAACATTATTTTATATTTCAAATAAAATTTAAATATATTTTGAAATTAAAGGAAAAATCTATTAATTTCATTAAATCTCAGAAAAGATAAATATATATATATATATATATATATTTAATGTAACTTGCATCATATCATGTCTTCAGTTGCATCGTGGCTCCAAATGACCTTGTGGTCTAGTGTGTCAAGCCATGTAAATAACTAGTAAACAAGAAAATGATGATACGAGGATTAACTTAATCAATATAATATATGGTTTAAGTCAAATGTAATTGATTGTAATAAATTCTTGTTAAATTTGATTTGATTTTAAAATTTAAAATTTTTACATAAAATATGATTAGCAAATGAATTAAAAACTTAGGTTTTCAAATTTACATAACATTTTAACATGATTTCATCTGTAAATAAAGCGAATTCTAGTATTTATATACCCTTAAAAGGACAGAGTTTCATTGGTTGATTTCCTAGTCCAACTACAAAATGCAGAATTTCGCCTTCAATAAGTACTACTAGTCTAGTCTTAGAAGATTTACGGAGTCCCGGAGACAAATTGGTCAACGACTAGAAAATTGATTCTTTAATGCCAATCAAAACCTAATAATTTCCTAAAACACAAGACAGGACTATATAAGTTGCTAAATGTGTGTTGGCGGTGGCCGTGAAGGACTTTGGTAGTTTAAAGAGGATCCGATATCCAAATTTCTGTACTAATTGAAAAAATACTTCACTTGACTACATTATAAAACTACTCACTCACACGCACACATAGATAGATTCAATTGATATATTTTCCCTTTTCTCATTTATCATATTTCTGTCACATTAAAAAAAAAGGACAAACAAAATTTTTTTATTATTAGTAGATTTTGAATTTTTTTTTAGCCCCATTAATTATAGAGATTTTATATCTGTTTCTTTTCAATATTTTAAAAAAATGTTAAAAAAAAATCTAAAAGCGTATAAACCAGGGACGTAGTGACCCACAAAAATCAAAAGATTGTCATTGCCCTGCATCACCCCATGTTTTGATAAAAATTGTGTCCTTATTTTTTCAAAAATGACAAAAAAAAAAAGAATAAAAAGAAAAGGAGAAGATTCAATTTTCATATACATATAAGGAGAATTACCCGAAAACAACAACAAATTAACACATGCAGTACTACTTAATTACTATTGGTTAATTGTATTATACTCTAATTTGTAATTGACTTTACGTGGTATTCAATGTATAACTAAAAATTTCTCAATCACAACAACCCTACGTGGAGGAGGAGTGAGATGGAGTTCCTTTTTTTTTTTTTTTCTAAAACAGAAAAAATACTTATATACATTAAATCTCATGAAATAATTTAGAATAGGTTAAATTAAAATTTTCATCTTTATAATTTATTTCAATTTATAATTTCATCTTTATATTTTTAATAGTTAATAATTTCATGAATTACATTAAATGTATGCAAAAAAATTTCACGGCGAGTGCGCTTCTTTTTTTTTTTTAGGGTGAGAGGGAAGGTGTGCGGCAGCCCTCAGACCACTGCCCCTGGGCCGTAGGTACCACTCGTAATGCTGGGCCTTTCTGGGTAAATTTGAGAAAAAGGACACAAAGGCAATGGTAAAAAAGGCCATAACCAAAAAGTATTTTTTTGCTCCCTTGGGCCTCATTTTCATATTATTTGTTCTGGAAGTAAATGCCTTTTGGTGGAATTTTGATGCCACTGTTTACGTGTATTCCTGTAATTTTGTGAAAAAAATTTATATTTTTATATTTTTTATTAAAAATTGTAAATTTTGTATAAAATTAGGAAAAATTTTGAATAATTTTAAATAATAAAATTATAATTTTTATATATTTGTTACATGTAAAATATTAATTGTAATTTTGTTTAAAAATTGCTAGATTTTAAATCAAAATTGTAAGCATTATAATTTTTGTTAAACTTTCATGAAAACTTGCAAAATATTTGGATACTAAAGCATTATCCTTGATTTAGGGTCTGCTTAAAATAAAATGCGAATCCGTCAAAGGTTGAAAGCGCTCCCCTGTGAATGCATTTTTACGTCCTTCAATTTCCATAGATGGCATAGCTCCATTCATTTTTGGTGAAAAGGATAAAATTCTGACAACTTTTACGCATTTTATGGATATAACGCAATCTACTAAAAAACTATTTCACTCGTTGAAATGACATTTTCACATAAATGGCCTTTGATATCATGCACGTAATAAAATGAATTTCTTGATGTGGATCAATCAATTCTTCACACCTTGATTCATTGGCTAAGGGTACCCAATATATAGTAAGAGGTTGTTTAATTGTTAAAAAAATTATGTAAAAAATATAATTTAAAAAAATAGATAAATATATTATTTAATTTATCATCCACTAATAAAATAAGGGAAATAAAATTTTCAAAAAGTTGTTTGTATACATTTTTTAGATAAGAAAATTTTTTTGTAGAAATATGTAATTTTTATTGCTGATGAGATAACTTTAAGTATTTTTTAAAAATTATTTTTTAAAAAAATTAATTTAGCATAAAAACTTATAATTAAACACCCAAGAGAATTTGTAACTTGGGGCGTGGCTTAACTTCATGCTTGTAAAACAATTGTCTTGACTCTATGAGCTCGCTATCTCCCTCCAATGTTAAGCACATAGAGACAGTCACAATTGCAAACTCTCACTAACGTCAGAATGGTATTTCTGTTTCAAATATTTAACAATAACTTTAAAACTATCATTTTGGTACTACAAAAAGAATTTAGAGAAATATCAAACTAAAACTAAGATATTTTTACATCAGTTAAATTTAGGTAAAAATCCACTTTTGTTTCTGCAACAAGTTTCAATCTTGTCCTTTAATTTTTTTAAAATAAATTTATTCCTTAACTTTCAAAAAATATATAATATTTTTTTACTAATCTAACTTTGTTTAGTTTTCTAAGAAAGATACTTACATGGTGTTCAATTTGACATTTTATATGACTAAAATTGACCTATGGCTTACATGATTTGTACCTTTTTTTATTTTTCTTTCTCTCTCATGTCTTTCATTATCCTGAAGCATCTCCCCATTTTTCCTTTACCCTCGCTGTCACCTACTTCTTCTCCTCCCTCTTTCCCCCACCCAAGGTCACTGTCAATAATGTTAATGAAAGCCATCACTCTCTGTATCACACAATCTCTCATCTTATCCCTCTTCCTCTTTTTCAAACCTTCATTGCATTCCCTCTTTCTTTTTTCCTTGAGTAAAATTTTTAAGGTTATTAATAATTTTTCTACTTCCCAATTTATATTTATGCTTACGCTAATCCAAATTGATCACATCTTTTACTCTACTAAATCTAAGAAGTATCACTACAACAAAACTTTTTAATTACATTAACTTTTTTTAATTTAATTAAAAAAGAATATTTCAGTGTTGTAGGTATAAGTGATGGTTTATGAGTCCATTTGATGCTATTACTTTGGCCGTAAATTTAGATAATGAGACACTTTAAGAAAATTGAAGATAAGGGAAAAAGAGAAAAAGAAAAGAAAAGAAAAAAATCCATTTAAGCATGAGGGCTACTTTTAGTCACGTAGAATAATAAATTAGATAAAATATATGCACCTTTATTAAAAAATCAAAATTAGGTTAGAGAGTATCATTACATATTTTTTAAAAAATTATGGGATAAATTTATTTCAAATAAACTTAAGGGATAAAATTGAAATTTAAGGAACAAAAAATATATTTTTACCTTTAATTAAATTTCACAAAAACTTACTAGTAGTGTCATCTTATATTAAAATTGCTTAAATGAGAGCACAAATAGAACTCAAAAAGTTAAAAATGCATAAAGAAACAAATCAGAACAAATTAACCAAAGCTAAACAACAACATATCCATTCCTTAAGGGAACCAAGTTTGCTTGGCTTCAAGGAAAAACACAATTGTTAACTCCTCAACCTACAGATATTAAGCTAAGCTATTTGATCTTTCACTGGCTATGCCTTTGCAGACTGCAACTATTAGAGCAAATCTCATTTACAAACTGCCTGAGGTGCGGCAACTACAGTTAGTGCCTCTATCAGTAAAGGTCGCCTTTTATCGTCATGTACTACAATCACATCATACCATGAAAACCTGCTGACTCCAGCAGTATTGCCTTGATTTGCTCTGGGAGGACATCCTGACCTTCTCTGCATTGCTGGAAAACAAGAAGAAAGATTAAGGATGAAAAAGAAAACGCACAAGTAACACTCAACCTTCAAGTTTTTTTTTTTTTTTTTTTTTTGGGGGGGGGGGGGGTTTGTTTGAAGATTCAGGAGATGGTTTACATTAAGATGAATATATTTAAGTTTCACCTTAGAATAAGTGAAGAAAGGATGGGCTCTGCGTGCTTCTGTGTATAAATTTGAAGGAAGATATTTTCCTGGATTTACTTTTAGCCTTCTAGGCACTCTCATACTTAACTACATTTTGTG
>JANHAO010019345.1:0-13256 GCA_026873985.1 Saraca asoca
TTTCACTGCTGCAAACCAACTTCCTCCCCCATTATTCATCTCTTAATTTGATTGTTAACATTAGAAGATCTAAGGGCTCGACCCGAGCTGCCTTATACTACAAAAAGAATAGGGTGATTCGATTTACAAAATTAGTAATTTGGTTAGATTCGACACTCCGATCACTCCCCCACTTGTGCTTCGAACAAGGGGTTGAGCATAGAGTAGTCCATCACTCTAGCTCGAGCTCCACTTTTCCTATGCACTAGCAAATATGAATCTCACAGTCATTGCCACAAAGTCCGTCTTGTGACTAAGTAGTGCTGCAGCTCACTACTCACATCATAGATTGTGCACACAGGATCCCTCTAGATCATCTTGTTCCCCTCCGGGTATACTCCTTTGAGTAAAGTCCATGCCCTCTGACACGATCTTCATACAGCCATGCACTCTTGCACGACTAAGGCTTCACCCTCTGGCTCCACCGATTGTTATCCCTCTGGACATGGCAAGCCCTCTGGCAAGACTAAGGCTTCTTTTGGGGCTTCTTCAGCTAGATAGGCAGTCAGTTCACTCACTCTCGTGAGTGGTTTGCATTCCTCTGAATGCTTACTATGAATGAGCGCATAATCAACGTCCCAACCACGCAGCACATCCTCCGACTTCTGCGCCTGATGCACCAATAATGTTCCCTTAGTTGCACGGACCATCACCCAAGAGTCGCTTCAATCTCTTGCTGCCCTCATGGCCAAGTCTTTGACAGCGCCTCATCACAAATCCGAAAGTCTTTCGCTTTGTTTACAACCCTCATAAGCCTGGACAAGCCGAATCTAACCAATCGTCCACCTTGACATGATTAGAGCTTCCTTCCCACCATTCGACTCTTCAACCGATTCACTCTGCCTACCAATCCTCTTGCCTACCCGTTCCCCCTTGCCAACTCCTCTCGAGTGCTTGGCGAGAACTCGGGACAATTATGAGACAATGATAATTAATGCGAGCATGTGAATCAAAAGCAAAGAGAATAAATTTAGTAGTAGCATTTTTTGATTGAATTCTTTTATACTTAATTCTTCTATAAAGATCTTGGGAGAGAACAACAAATATAAAAATATTACTGAATTTTTACCAGTCATTTTAGATTATTATCTTTTTCCTTTTATTTCATTTACATAAGTGGATATATATATATATATAAAAGATAATTTTATGACCTTAGAAACTTAGAATATTTAGTTTTAAATGTATAATATGTAAGGTAATCTAGATTTTATTTTATTTTTTACATTTAATGAAATGTGTGTCACTAGTTTATTATTTCAATTTGTTATTATATTAGTTTAATTATTATATAAATATAATTATAATGTTGGTTTAATTATAATTATATTGGTTATTGGTTTAATTATTAAATCATTTCAGTACAAAAGAATGAGTTAGCTGAAATGTAAAAAATTGGTAAAAAAAAATAAAAACAAAATAAAAAATTTAAAAAAAAAAAAGATATGGTGAAAATTTTAGAAGGATTTTGGATGCCTCTATATTTTTTAAAAAATATTTTCAAAAACATTTAGAGGTGATTAGGAACCACCTCTATCTTTTAAAAGGAATTGGGAAAACTTTAGATACAGTTTATGCTTTTAAAAAAAATATATTAGAAAATGTTAAAGGCAGTTTGGAAGTGCCTCCAATTTTTTTAAAAAATAAAAATTAGGAAACGTTAAATGTAATTAAACTGCCCCTAAAAGAACTGTTACTAAACATAGTATTTAATAATATTTCAGTGCTTACACTAAGACGTTATCAAGTGCAACAAAGCGACCACTTTTGTAGGGGTTATGTAAATCACTGCTAAGCATAATAGAAATGGTTAAAAAGGCCATTAAATACAAATAATAATCGCCCCTAATTAGCATGATTTCTTGTCATATACAATCTAATTTTTTTATATAAATAATTGGATAAAAATACATAAAGATAAAATCTTAAAAATTTATCAAACATTTTTTAAAACCAATTATTATATTTATAAAAAGTGTAATTCTATTTATATCAAATATTTCTTAAATTCAACAAATTAATTAGTTTTCTTTTTGGAAGTTTCTTTCACCAGTAAGTATTACACAATTCTATGATAATTCATTGGGATCTACATGTATGACAAAACAGAAAGACAAAAATCGCAACACAATGGGATGTTAAATAGTTACAGATTTCATAAGACACATCTCAAATTTTGGAATACAGAGTGTTTTTTGAGAGAAGCAATGAAAGTGAAGATGCGAAAACCCATAATAAAGACGCTTTTTTTTTTTTGCAAGTAATGTGATTTTTGAATAGTACTGTTTTCCAATTAACTATTATTTCCAAGCGTCCCATTGTTTATTTTATAAGGATTAATACTAATTTAATTTTAATCTAAAATAATAATATTAATGATTTTTTTTACTGAGCGAATAACAATTTCTTAAACACCTTTTTTTTCTCATTCTAAAATGCAGAAAACAGAAAGAAAAAGCTTGAAAGTTTTTCGGTGTTATTGCAGTATTTAGTATGACAACAACTATTGTCTTTTTTTTTTAGGTTGAAATGTTAGTTAACTTTATAATCTATTAAAAGAATTTGAAAAAAAAAAAAAAGATGGCTTCAAAGTGACGTTATTTTCACTTTTTTTTTTTTACCGTAAAAATAGTTAATCCACTAAACTTATGCCGACAAAAATTTAGGATAAAATCAAAGGCACAATAAGAAACATTAGACACCACCTAATGGAAGACAGGTACTGTGATTTTCATTTTGTTGGGACATTTATCACATTAGACACTTCCTTTGAGAATAATTTTGATATTTACATTATAAAAACAGAATTTTAATTTGATTTATGGTTAATATAATACATTTAATACCACCAATTAATAAGGAGATTTAATACTTTTAATACAGAGGTAACAGAAGAGAAATTTAATAATTTTTTATAACATAATAAATTATCAATAAATAATAATATAAAATTAATTTATTATGATATTATATTAAATTTAAATTCAAAAAGAAATTAATTAATATACCTAATATGTAGAATCAGTTGCTTATGCAGTGTTATCTAATGACTCACCTTAGAATTGGAATCACAAAAATAATAACAATTCAATTCATTTACAAGTAATTTTCTGTGTAAAATTATTTCTAACGACAAATCTAAGTGAATTAAATTTAATTTTTTCTCATTCTACACTAACGAGTAATGTGTAGCTGAAATATTACCTAGTGTTAATTTCAATACATCTTAATTGAATGTGAAAAATATATTAAAAAAAAATATAATCCGAGATAAATTAAATAGGTGTGTTTCATATACATATACTGTGACTCAAAACAAGCCTTAACAATCAAAATTCAGCAATGTCATCGATGCTGAACAAATAGCCATATTCATCCAATTACCACTCTTAACTTTCTACTTGGATGCTTAGATAGCAATACTGCAAAATACATAATACAATACCATACTCATCATAGCAGGCATTAAAGCGGACTGATGGAAGAGCTTCCCTCTAAGAAGCTCATGTCATTATTCATGGGGAAATCTAACCAGAGCTGCAACGCAGTATCTGATGAATCTTCTAAGTCATTAGAACATGAAGAATCCGACCAGGCCGCCGCCATTATTCCGCCTTCAGCACATGACTTGCTGCTCATCCCCTCCATTATTTCTTCCTTCATAGTACTTGCCATGGTTGATGATTCTAATGGGTTTGGTCCCATTTCTGTAGTAACAGCAGAAACCGACCCACATTTGTTAGAACATGACATTCCCGGAGACATCGAGCTTTTGCTTGAATTTATATCATCTGATTTTTTAATCTTTCTAAACGATTCTCCGACTTCAGAGTTCCAAATTCGGAGAAAATAGTCAGAATCAGTTTTGCCGGATCCGAGAGTGGATGGAATATTGAACATTGAAGATTCTCTGGAGAGCCTGGCTTCTGCTTCAAGCCGAGCGCTCTCCCATTGAGCCATGTGACGGGTAGAGATTGATGCTTGTGATGCCTTGTCAATTGGGCAACGAGAGGCCACTGGTTCGTGGGTTTGTGGATCAAGTCCCATGCATATGAGGCGTTTCTTCAGGTGGGTATTCCATAAGTTCTTTATCTCATTATCCGTTCTTCCTGGTAGTTGAGAGGCGATTGCAGCCCACCTGCAAAGTTATGTTTCACACTGTAAAAAGGGCTTGATGGAATTTCAATCAGGCCACATGATGCATGTAAGGAGAAATTATTTAGTGCAACAGAGTAAAAAAATTTTTTTTACTTTACCGAGAATAAGAAAGGGAGAAACAAATTGAAGTCTGAAGTAAAATCTCCATAAAAAGGATATCGAGGGTTTTTCTTTCCCTTCCCTTGATGAATAAGAAATTTTCTTAATCAAGATGCATCTAAGAAGCCATCATAATTATGTTTATTCATGTGCATCTCTGGTAGATTCACTCCATTTCTTGCATGACCCATTGTTGAGAGGAAAAAACAACATATTTCGTTTATAAAGCTATTCGTACCTCTTAAATAGAGACACAATAAAAGGGGGGAAAAAAAACTGTCCTTTATTTCTCATAAGCTTAGATAAAAAAATTCCGGGGATTGAAATTCATGACTCAGTGACTAATCGTGTATGACACATGTCATTGACCTAAGAATCCGTGAAGTACTGAAACCCAGTTTACTTTCTATATCTCATTTTGGAGAAATTTTTTTTTATCTCAGTTTTGGAAAATTGAAAATAGATTTATTACTTTTTTTAATTTATTCTTATCATTTTAATAAATGTTCAACTAATTCATACATTAATTGATTTTTGATAAAGAATACATTAATAAAATACAGCTCTTTTCTTCTAAAATTAAAACTGTTCATTAACTTTTATTAATCTTTGTACATTTATAAAGAAAAAAAAAAGGAGGAATGGAGGAAGTATTCATTTTGCTTCTTGTTCCCTGTACATATAAATACAAATAATCAAGTACCGCAAAGTGGGACACTCTAAAGCACCATAAATGTAGACTTTCAATTCCCAAAAGTCCAAATTAAGGGGTAAATCAAGCAGCAGAATCCACAGGGACCCAATTCTGAAATGGGTTAAAAAAGAGGAAGACCACACTGCTAATAAGGGCTCCAGTTTTGTACAGTGACATATCCAACGGGGCCAAGGCAATAATTGAAAAACTAGACAGAGATTAAGGATGCATTTGTTTTAAAAATTATAATTAGAAGCTTTTCGTATTGCTTAATTTTAAATCTGTAAAAATAAAAAATAAAAAGGACACAATGTACCAAGATACAAGTTAAAAAAAACCTTTTATGTCGATCATATCTATTGTCAAGCAAAAATTTTCACGGAGGAGAAAAACCATTTCTACATTATAACAATGGATATTTATAACACTGATCAAAATAAAACATTTTATATGATTTTAATTTTTTATAACTATATATATAAAAATAATAAAAATTTTGTTTGGGAAAGATCTTTTCTAACAAAAACAAACCATTTCTAAAAATTTGACACAAATAGTTTATGATAAAAAAAAAAAAAGGAGAAATTATGGAATTTGAAAGATAGCTTGTAAGAATGAGAAGCTAAAATAATAGTTAATACCTATTTCCGAGGATTCCATGGAGCTGCAAGACAAGTTTCTCTTCATCGAGAGTAAAAGGGCCACGTTTAATGTCAGGTCTTAGATAGTTTGTCCACCTCAGCCGGCAACTCTTCCCACATCGAAGAAGACCTATCAGATTCAGATTTTCAATCTACTGAGACAATAAATTATGTCAGAAGTTAAGAAAATAACAAGCAATTAAAGATTGTGGTTCTTCTGTCTTGTTCATTTTCACACAAATCCAACAAATATGAAACTCAAAGTTCTGGTCAAAGAACAGCTGTGAAGAACAATAGATGTACATAGCAAACCAAAAAGGCCAAGAGAAAAGGTTAAATAATTAAAATAAAATTCCCCATGTACCACAGACAATTTTCCTAATACTTCAAGTTAATTGCCTTTTGACATTCCTGGCTCTTACGGATTTTCTCGGGAAACAAACAGGAATAAGAACAGGATTATAGAAACTTCTCCTGTGTTGGCGAATCAGAATGTATTAAGAAAAAAGGAAAACAACCATGAATGTATAAAATGAGAAACTTTGTCTTCTCCTACACCTAAATAAAATATATCAAAGGAAATAGAGATAAGGAAAACTTTGCCCAAGGCATTTACAAAGGAGCATAAATGCGATAGGAAAACCCAATTCAATGAAAAGTACTAGGAAAACAAAACTGCAAAAAGGGTTCTTTTGAAAGAAAATATGCTTCATTTCATTGAAAAAGCAGCCTCAAAAGAGCATTCTGTCTTGTTTTCTGGGCAAAACAAGATCAGACAAACTTCAACTTCCAAGAATTTAGGCAGTGATTGCTGCAAGTTTTGAGAAAACCAGACAAAGAACAAACAAAAAGGACTACGAAAAGAGAAAGACAAAGATTAAAACCTGCTAACTTAGGGAGAGAACGCCAGCTTCCATGGCCGCCATTCTTCTTTATGTAATTAACAAGAATCTCATCCTCTTCAGCTGTCCATGGTCCTTTCTTCAAGCCCTTCTTATCACAACAAGGTGTCCTTCCCATTTTTTTACTTCACCTTTTTCACAGCGCAAATCACTTCAGGACATATACAAAGCAAAGATCACACAAATTGCAGAGTACGCTTTTACAAAGTTCACCCTTTGGACACTTTCTCTGTATGATTTTAACACTTTAAAAATAAAAAACCACTGAGACTTCAAAAAAGTCTCAGCCCCTCAGGCGCTCAAGCGGCAAGACGACGGAGAGTCAATGATAATATAGATATATATAGAGAGAGAGAGAGAGACAGAGAGACAGAGAGAGCCCTCACATCTATTTATTTTAGAGTAATGGTATGGCAGCAATAACTCTTTTTTATACAGTGGATTTTACAAAAAATTTGAGTTGACGCTAGGCACACAATCCTCACGTGATACAACTTGATCTAATTCTTGTATATTTGATCAACATGTATGTCTATAACTCTAGCGTAGAGTGGCTATGTGTCAAGTACAACTTATGTACACATGATACTAATTTCAATTTTAGTTATTATCAATTCAAATTTTGTCAAAAACATAGGGTTAATTAAATTAAAATGAACATTAACTTTTATTTGTAACTCCTAACAAGATTATATATAATATCTCTCGTGCTTACATTTATAATTGTTGCTTATAAAATTGTATTAGATTAGTCAATTAAACTATTCAAATCAAAAATCAATATATATAATAATTTGGTTTAGTCATAAAATTATTTTTATGATTAAATCAATTAGGTTAATTAAAATTGAATTAAATTCAAAAAAGATTATCAAAATCAATGAATCAGAATCAATTTTCAAATTTTGATTTATCTAATTTTTTTTATCTTTTATAATTTATTATTAAATTGAATTTTTTTATGTTTTTTAATTTTAAAATAAATTTTTAAAATATATATCAAATAAATAATTTATAATTATAATATTTTATTAATTATGAATTTTTATAGAATTTATAATTACTTTATTTAATATATTTATAAATTTTATATATTAAAAATTTAAATTTATAAAATATATTATATATTAATTATTTTTCATATAATTTAATTTATTTAATTTTTTAATTACGAAATCATTTAATTTAATTATTAATTTACTCCGAATCAATTCCACTGTTTTCGGTTAAATATTCGACCAGGCTTTTAGAATATTTCCCACAACAAATGGTAAAAAGCAATGTTGTTCGCTTATTCTTTCTCCCACCGTATGTATACTCACTTAAGATCTACATTTGGCGTGGTCCCTTTAGTAATGTGAGATAAAAAATAATGGAAGAGTGAGCAGTACATAATTGCTAAACATGTCCCCTTGATCAAGGTAATTCCTTTCTATTTTCAAATAATAGGAATATAAATTAAATGATCCTGCTTTTATAATTTTTTAAAGAAATTAAAGGAAATAATTCTTGCATATAATTTATTCTCGCACAATATGTGGGAGATTCACAAAGAATTGTAAGTTTTACATTACATTCATAAGTATTAGTTCTGTTATTTTCAAATTTTATATTTCATAATTTTATATAAAACATAAAATTTTATTATAAATTTTACATAATTTATTAAAACAAAGTGATATTACCACCTCTATTTTTAATACATTCTCACTATAAATTTTATATTTTTTTATCAAAAGATATGATATTTCCTCTTTTGCTCTCAAACATATAATAAGAATTATTTTATAAGCATAGTGCAAGGACAAAACATAAACATATGAACATAGCATAACTCCGACATAGAGACACAAACAGCACCGCTACACAGTGTGAATAGTTATTAGGGAGGCTTTAAATGTTGGAAAGGTCAGTACCATGTGATCACTTTAATTTTTTTGAAGAAAAATTGACTGCCAATATCCTAACCCTTTATTGGTTGGGAGAAAATTGGGAAGAGAAAAATTTTTTGAAGAAAAAAAAGAGTGGAGTTGGTTGTCTGCTTGTGCTTGGCAAAGAAAAGAAAAAGGGAAAAAAAAAATAAGTAGAAAATGAAGATAGGCTTCACGAGGTTTTTTTTATACCTACTAGATTGAGTATAAGTTTATTAATCAATTCAAGTCTGTAAAATAATAAGGTATTCATCTACAATTGAATTGATTCATAGTTTGATTTTTAGTGTATGAATCGATTCAAGACTATAAAATGGTAGAGTGGTCTTCTACATTAAAATCGATTCACACCTTGGCAATAAGTCTGTGAATCAATTTAAGACTATAAAATGGTAGGGTGTTCTTCTGCAGTTGAATTAATTCACAGATTGGCTATAAGTCTATGAATTGATTCAAGACTACAAGATAACAAGGTATTCTTCTACAGTTGAATCGATTCTCAATTTGTTTTTTTGTCTTTTAATCATATGCATTATTGTCTACACTTCTTGAGTTTTAACTAACTTGAAAGCTTCCAGCTTGGTGTAATAGGATGAATATGTAATTAGATTGAGTGACTACTTTCATGATGTTTTATGAAAGTTAAATTATACATTGTAAGCCTTTGGCTTATTGGTTGATTTCATAATATATAAATTTTATGCTTTTATTGCATGGCCATGTGTTTATTAGATGGGCAACTAAGGTAACAATAAATTCTCTATGAATAAAAATTTGGATAATATATACAATGATAAATATCATGTAAAACAAATAAATAATTTTGGAAAGACAACTGAAGATAATTTTTTTACTCAAATGAGGTTGGATTGGGAAAGGCGTCAATCATTTTGTGTGTTACAAGTTATTTGTTACATTATACATGCATGCATTACATTTAATACAATTGCTTTCACAAAATATCCAAAAATCCATTGGTGATGAGAGGGCAAGAGGAGCTCAAATATGACAAGAATTGATACAACAACTAGTACATTCAAAAAACAGCCGTGATATCATGTGTATGGGCCCTTGTACATTTCTTCACTTGTGTGAGAAATTACGAGGCACTAGTAGAATAAAGGATTCTATTAAGGTTACAATGGAGGAGCAAGTAGGGAGATTTCTTAATATCTTATCACATAATGTCAAGCATCAAACCGTGTCTTTTTTTCTTCCATCGTTTCGGAGAGACAATTAGTCAGCATTTTCATAACATCTTACAAGCTATTATTTTACTTTAGAAGGAATTCCCATTGCAACTTTCCAAATCCCACGTCCCACCACAAATATGTTATAGTATTAGCAACTTGTGACTTTTGTATAAGTTTCACATATGTTCTTGTTGGTTGGAAAGGAACTGCACCTAATTCAAAGGTGCTAAAGAATGTGTTAAATAAGGAAGATAAGTTAGAACTTATCAGACATAAATTTTGAAACTTGCGTGCATTCTTCATTTTTTTTTCCATGTGTTCACATGAAAATTTCATGCATACATGTAGGAAAATTTTATCTTGGGAATGTTGGATTTCAATTGAAATGTGGTTTACTCACACCGTACAAAAATGCCCACTATCATCTAAAGATTGTTTTTTGCCAATCATGCGCCATAAAATGCAAGAGAATTATTCAACCTTCGTCATACTTCATTGCGTAATGTTATTGAAAGGGCATTTGGAGTATTGAAAGAAAGATTTTCAATAACAGTTGGCAGAACAGAACATATTATTCCTTCCAAACTATGATCGAGATTGTCATAGCCTATTGTATGCTTCATAATTTTTTAATGAATGAGGATCATAATTATAGACTAATTGATGAAGTTGATAGAAAATTGCAGTAATCTTTAACACCTGCTATGGATGACCACATCATACAAAATCAAGATAAGGACTATAGGACAGGTGTACTATTGAGAGACAACATAACAACCCATATGTGGGATGATTATGAACAAAACTTATGAACACAAATATTTTGTTGATTGGTTGTAATCTTATGCATTGTGTGACTTTGTTTGGCATTTATGATATGGCATATATGTTCTTAATTGAAATTTGTTTAATATGTTCTTCTTAGAAAACTGTTAATGTCAGAATATATGTTTGATCTTGTTGTTTTAAAGAGTTAACCTTTATTATTGTGTAGAATACAATATGCTAAAATCAAAGAAATCAACATCTGAAGCTGGAACATCAACAAAGGAAACCTTGAGATGGATCGAAGAAATATACATTTGCTTAGTTGATTCCATGTTGGGGCAATGTGCAAGGAAAATTTTTATTGATGGGCAATTATCCACAATAGGGTACAATGAGGTAGTGAACACTCTACGAGCTGCATTTGACCCAAGTATCAAAAAAGAACACATTAAGAATTGATTGAAGACATTAAAAAATTACTTTAGGAAGTGTTATGATCTTTTCAATGCTTGAAGTGGAATTACTTGAAATTTGATCACCCAATTATTTGAAATAGAGCCACACATCTGGAAGGAGATATGTGAGGTAATTTATACTTATATACATAGTATATAGTACCTTTTCTAAAATAATCTAAATTATGCATAGTGCAAATAGTAATTATTCTAAGCAACTTATTGCAATCTAACTTACTATATAAGTTAAGCCTGAAGCGACAAAATGAATACGAGCAAAAGTCTAGCATTATGACAAGCTCTACGATCTATATGTTACAAATAGAGCAAATAGTAAATATACTCAGAGTGCTATTGACATGATTAATCGATGGGAGAGAGAATGAATCAACCTTAATGACTCTATTGAAGGCATTGACCTGTATGAAACTAATTTAAACATTGGCAATGATACCACTTAAGATGGAAACATAGATGTTTTCAGTCCATCCAGTGGTAACTTCAATCACAGTCATGGAACTTTTTTTTTCAAAGGTTCCAAGTGCAAAACGCTTATGGCTGACATGCTTCAAACTCACGTGAGAAAATGACAGTGAGAATCAAGGATCGAATCAATGTACTCAAAGAGGTGAACGATTCTTACGATAGATCCATTACAATTCTTGAAAGACAAGCTACAATTACTGAAAGACAAGCTAAAATTGCACAGAAGGGCCTCACAATTCCTAAGCAAAACAAACCTCGTTTTTATAATGAGGAAGATGTGTGGGTTGAACTGGACACATTGAACATAATGTTAGAAATTTGGATGAAGTGTTATTGATTTTTATATCAAGATAAGCGGGCGAAATGTGAGTTCTTTGGAGTTTTACACTTGATACGAGCTGAGACATTATATCAATTAATATTAGAAATTAGTTGTCTTTGAAAACACTTCAAGCCGAATGGTAGTCTTCTCAACCCTTTGTGCATAGGCAAGGTTATTGGCTAAACAGGGTCGTTGGTTACTTTGTTTTAGTAGCTCTAATTTTCATTTTTAATTTTTTTTGCTTCTTTGATTGAAATATAGATGTAATTATGGAATTTTTTGCACTCTATGCACATGAGGACTTTTGATATATAAGTGTAATATCCAAAAAATTTAGAAAATAAAAAAAGGAAATTGAAAATAAAAGTTGAAAATGAAAAGGACTAAACTGAAAAGTTTTTAAGGACTTATTTGAAAAGCTTGATTTTCGGAGGGGCAATTTTGTAAATAAACTAAAGTAAAAAAAAAAAAAAACTTCAGATTTTTCCAGAGAACTCCCGTGGCTTCTTTTCCTTGTTTCTTCTTTTGGTTTCTTCATTTTTTTTCTCGAATTCCTTCTTCTTCCCGCGGGCTCTCTCTCTCTCTTCCCTTTCTTCTTCCTCCTCTCCTCTCTTCTTCCACCGGCACGCCCAGCTGAAACCTCCTTCGTCTGACGCAGCTCATGGCTTCGTTGTCGTCCAAGCTATTCCAACGATGAGCTGGCTTTAGCGTTGATGGGAGGTTAGCCGTTCGGCCATGGAAGCTCGCAGCCTTTCCTCTTCCTCGGATGGTTGCTTCGGCGTGTCTCTTCCTTCCTCCGGCGTGAGGCTTCGGCCAGTTAAACTCCCGGTAGCTTGATTCTTCTATGTAACACCCGAAAAATTAAGGAAAATAAAAAGGGAAATTTGAAATAAAATTTTGAAATTTGAACGGACTAAACTAAAAATCGACAGGGACTAAATTGAGAAGTTTAAGTTTCGGGTGGGGCAACTTTGGGAATAAGAGAAAGTTTGAAAAAAAAAAATCTAGTTGGTGACCTGCCCAGCAGGTTGCTGATTTTTGGGCAATTATATGAATTTTGCCCAGAATTTTCGGGAAGCCCGAGCCTTCCCCCACGAGCTGGTTGCCCCTCGGCCTCGATCTACGCTTCATCTCCTTCCCTTCATTTCTGGCAAGGCTGGCTCTTTTCTGGCGTCGGTTTCTGCAGTTCGACGGGCTAGATTTGTGACGAAGGCCGGCGCGATAGCAGCTCCAGGAAGGCCCGCGAAGCAAGACCCCGACACTTCCTTATCTTCTTCTTCCTGCAAACTTCCATGGGCTTCGGAGAAAAGAAACTTCGGGAACTCCTTCTACGCCGGTGAGGGTCCAGCTGTATTTGAGCTTCGGCACGTTGTCGGACTTCCAATGGAATTTGTTATCTTTTTGCTTGATCCATCCAGTCTGAACCACGTGTAATGGCCGGCGAGCTTGGGCCGTATGGCCACGGCAGTACCGCCCCTTGCCGGCGATTATTCTTTCTTCTCTCCACAGTCTGTATGGGTGAGAAAATACTTGTATCAGTGGTTTTCTTTCTTTCCCTTGTTGTGGGT
>JANHAO010019346.1:0-13256 GCA_026873985.1 Saraca asoca
GTTTCAAGCCCATATTAATGTGGAATGATGCAACAAAGCTTCATCAATCAAATACTTATTCAAATACATTAACAAGGGGCAAGATTGCGTAACTACCGCTCTATATTCTTCTGCTCAAAATGGTGTAAGTGACAAAGGCATTAATGAAATCAAGTTTTACTATGATTTTCAATATATCTCTGCTCATGAGACAACTTGGCATATTTATGCATTTGACATCCAATATAGATATCCTTCTATTTAGAGATTAACTTTCTATCTTTCTGTCAAGAATTATGTAACCTATCAAGATACTAACAATCTTGATGAACTTTTAAGAAGGCTTACAATTGCACAATTTATGTTCTTTGCAAGGATATGAGCTAACAAAAAATATGCTAAGGCAAAAGGGTTAGCATATGTACAATTTCCTAAATACTTTGTCTTCAAACTTGAAGGTCGTGAGTGGTACGAAAGAAAACAAGGCTTTGCAATAGGTAGATTGTAATATGCTCCCCCAAATAATGGTGAGCTTTACTACCTTAGAGTATTACTTACTGAACTATGTGGTCCAGAGGAATATAAAGACCTAAGAACTTATGATGGAATTGAACATGATGAATTCTGAGATTGTTGCTTTGTAAGAGGTTTATTAGATAATGATCTTGAATTTATTAATGCAATCAAAGAAGTAAGCTTTTGGGATAGTGGTCAAGAATTAAGAGTGTTATTTGCAACCATGCTCTTATCAAACACATTGTCTAAACTAGATCATGTGTGGAAACAAACATGGGCATTGCTTTCTAAGGATATTTTGTACATGCAAATGAGGTCTTTGGGCTATCTTGGTAAGATTTTCTTAATATTTATGTGTTAATTTGTGGTTATATACAAATTACAATAGATGTCCTTAAGTCATGTAAATCATTTCAGTTATGTCTACTATTGAATAAGTGTTAATTGTATAGCATTATTGCATTTTATACATTTGTGTGTTCATTGCTGTCACAAATTTTAATTGCATTCATTGTCATCGATGACATGCTTTAGACTATTTACTTAGTTTTACTTTTGAAGGTTTGAGTTTTTTCATTGTACCCTATTCCAACAATTCTCAAATGAAATAGTCTAGAAATTAATAAAATCTAATATATACCTACCTTCACTCTATTATATGCAATAGATTTGGAATTGGATGATCAATAGAAGAAAAATTATGCATTTCTTCTCGTTGAGAACATATTAAGAGTAAATGGGCAAAGTTTGAAGGACATAGAGGAAATGCCAACTCTAGAAGGAAACTACACATCTCATTTAGAGAATAGTTTGATAGCTAATCAATTAAATTACAATAGAGTTGAACTAGCTAGGGAAGTAAAAAAACTTTTGTCTTCCATGATTTCTAAATAAAAGGACATCTTCAACATGATCAAGAATTTAGTTTCCAACAATGAACCTGCAATGTACTTTGTCTATGGATATGGAGGAACTAGCAAGACTTATTTTTGGAGAAGTTTGACATCATCTCCACGATCTCAAGGAGAAACTATATTGGCAATGGAATTAAGTGGGATTGCATCCATGTTACATTCAGGTGGCCAAACTGCTCATTCTTATTTTGCAATTCCATTGGCAATCAGTGAAGACTCAGCATGTAGTATACTACAAGGTAGTGATAATGCAGAGTTGATAAGGAGAACAAAGCTAATCATCTGGGACAAAGCTCCAATAATGCATAGACATTGTTTTCAAGCACTAGACAAAACTCTTTAAGATATCCTTTTGTTTTGACATTCCAAATAGTGCTGAACTTCCTTTTGGAGGCACGTGCATTTTCTTTGGTGGTGATTTCCATCAAATTCTACCTATGAATCCAAAGGGCAGCCATTCAGATATTGTTTATGCATCTTTGAACTCTTCCTATTTATGGTGCCATTGTAAAGTGCTTACCTTGAAAAAAAATATGAGACTTGACTTCACAACTAGCATTCATCAATAATATTAATTGAAACAAATTGTTGAATGAATGCTCAAGATTGGCAATGGTGAACTGGAAAAGCCAAATGACAGAGAGGCCAAAATAGAAATTCCTAAGGATCATCTCATTGAAGACTTCAGATGCAATTGAATCAATTGCTAAGCAAACTTTTCCATCATTCTTGTAGAATTACAAAAACTTAACTTATTTGAAAGATCATGCAACCCTTACTCCTAATTGGATACTGTAGAATTACTTAACTCATATATGATGTCATTGGTCCCTTGGGAAACCATTGAATATTGTAGCTTAGATTTAGCTTGCAAGTCTGATCAAAGTGGCTTTTCAAGGAAAGAAATGCATACAATTAAAATACTTAATGAGATTAGTACATCTGATTTGTGAAGCCACATATTGCTTTTAAAAGTTAGAGTTCTAAAAATGAAAATGAGGAATATTGATCAGTCTGCTAGACTATGCAATGGAACAAGGTTATTATTGACCCATTTTGGAAGTCAAGTTGTTGGTGCTAAAGTTATCACTAGTAGTAGTCTCAATAAGAAAGTCTTTATACTGCACAAGAACCTAACCTCATCAGAGTTGAATTTGGGTTTCAGACTTCAATGGAGACAATTCCCATTAACTATTTCATATGCAATGACCATTAATAAAAGTCAAGGCCAGTCACTCACCAATGTTGGCATCTACCATCCAAAAGATGTGTTCGCCCATGGACAACTATATGTGGCAATGCTTAGAGTTAAAAGTATAGTTGGAATGAAGTTCCTTATTGAAGACAAAAATAATTAGCCATCGACATCTACCTTGGACATTATTTGCAAAGAAGTGTTTCAAAATTTGATATGAAGTGTGACAAGGGTCATTGTTTGTGTATCATGGTTTTACTGGGTTTTGAAGCATCAAGCACAATAGAAAATTTAAAAGTTTTTGAAACCCAGCAAGATCCATACACAAAACATAAACCAGTTGGCAAAGATCATACTTTATGGTGTTGCATTTTTTATGTAGAATACAACAACACAGGGTTTGTCTCCTTATGGTGTTGTATCTAATGCAGAAATCAGCAACATAGATTGACAAATCTATGTCTCCTATGACACTATGCTTGGATGCGATGTTGTGATTTGATGAAGGAATCACTAACACTAATTGACAAATCTATGTCTCTATGGTATGCACACATGAGGAAGACAAAACTCTAATTTGCCGAATGGAAAATCCTCTCCCACTACATCTCTGCTAGGAAACGTCTCTATTTAATTTTCTAGGAGCTCTCAATCAGTTTTTTCAAAACTATTTTTCTTATTCTTTTTCTACTGTTCATTCTGCCTCACTAATCCACAATGTTATCTTTATAACTCTAAGGTTTATTAAGAAAAGACCTAGGCCTAATCCAACTAAAAGTCCTAGACCGAGTCCAACTGAAAGTGTGGAAAAGTTTTGGGCTTAATTTATTGATTTAGTCTAATTAATGTCAATAATTAAGCCCAATGTAATATAACCTTAATAAATCCTAAGAGAAATATAATATTACTTTAATATTAAATAATATTACATTAAAATATAATATGATAATATAATCCAACATTTTATTATGTCGTATTATATTATACTGGGCTATATTCCAAAGATCTCTTAATCTAATTAAGAATCCTATTTATAATACATTAATTCCAATTTTGTCTCACGCTTTGTGTGTGACCTTGAAGGTTCTAATTTTGTTGGCAATGTGTTGTTGTGAGTGTGTAATTGTCACCCAATTATACACAAGTGCACACAGTCAACAAGTGTTATAGGTGAAAAATGGATTTAGGGGAATGCGACAGACCCAAGCCCAATAGAGGCCTGATCATCCAGCTCGCTGAAGATGTTCAGCAAACTTCACCTCACTCGTAGATAGCAATACATCGAGGTGTTCGTAAGATCAGCCCATCAGGCAATTAGCCACCCTACTCGAGCTTACAACCTTGCTACAGCAACATCAAGCTCATTACAATAACCTTCCATAACAACCCTGAGCTAGGAATCCTAGCTCAGGATAACAAAAACCTCACATGGTGCAGCAACATCGAGCAGCGGATGCATACAAATACAAGTCTATAGTTGGCCAGAAGGGCCCACCCTGCAGCCTATATCTTGCAACTGCCAGATTGTAGTCTTTTACTATCTTTTTCATTTATATCTTGATGTAATACAATTGTAGTTTGTAATCATCTTGTCTCACTCTCCCCTTCTTTAAATAGGAAAGCCTTGTTAGAAGAAAGGAGAGAGGCATTTTTTGGCAAGCCTATATCCTATATAAACAAATTCTTCATGTTAATAAAATCTCCACTGTCGACGTAGGGTCTAGTGTCGTCTGGATTTAGTCGAACCACATTAAAAGCATTGCCTCTGCCATACTTGTCCCTCTCTCTCTACCTTTTCCCTCTTAGATCATCTCCTTTTATACCTCAGAAGCAGCATAGGATCCCAGAACTCATCTCCTATTGGCTGAAATCTAGTATCTTTTGTACGAACCAAATTCTTACGTCAACATTTTGGGGCCATCTGTGGGGGATCCATCTGTTCTCTGAAGTCCCCATTGTGGCTTAACAATGGCGAGAGGAAGAACTACTTGGAACTCAAACACTCTAGCACTCCAACTGATGAACACTCCTGTCATGGGGGCTCACTAACAATCAATTACTACTCTAGAGACTCAAGAGGCCAAATGCCCGGCCAACCCTATCTGGCATTCAAAACCATGGTAAGAAAGTTGGCTGAAAATGTGAAGGCATTGGCACAAGCCCAAGCTCAGAGCACACAAAGATAAGAAGAAATCATGGCACAACTCTAGCAGCTTCGTGAAGAGGCTCAGAGGGAAACTCATGAAGATCATGATAGTCAGCAACTGGGGGGCTCACAATGAGCAGGAAGCTCTAGCCCTCAGTCTAGGATACAAAACCAGACAATGGAAGAAATCCTCCATAGGCTCGAATGGCTAGAAGAGCATCCGCAACCTCAAAGCCATCAGCCTCGCTGTGAGGAAAGCTCTCCATTTTCTATGGAGATCAAGACATGACCTCTTGCATAGAAGCTCAAAGTGCCTGTGATCCTACTATACAATGGGAACAATGACCTGAGCAACCACTTGGATGCGTTTAATACCCAGATGGACCTCCAGACAATTGACCCCCTAGTGAAGTGTCACGTCTTCCTCGCCACATTAGGGGGAACATCTCGGCCATGGTTTAGGCACCTCTCGGCTCGTGGCATCAATAGTTGGAAAGAGTTCCAAAGGAAATTTGTTGACCAGTACCGAGCACTAATGAAATAACTTGTGCCCCCTCACCATCTTGTGATGATCTTCCAGTGCAAGGGCTAGTTGCTCAAAGGCTACGTAGCTCGATTCAAGCACAAGGCCATCTCAGTGAAAAATGCTTCCGAGGAAAGTATTTTAACAGCAACCTTAGCAGGGCTTCACAAAGATGGCAAACTATACAAGAGCCTTTACAAGTCCCTAGCTTAAGACCTCATTGAATTCTACGTGCGAGCTACCAAACAAATAAGATGGGAGAAAACCTTCAAAATAGAGGAACCCAAGCACTATGCGGACCCCAGTGGTCCCACCACGAGCAAAACGAGGAGTAGTGAGAGCCACGATGATCCCGCTCCTCAATCCATAAAAAATATGAAGTCTCAGTGACCTAGAGGTCGCTTAAAAAATTATAGCATCTTGTCTGATACACAGGATAAAATTTTGTCATAAAAAAGAACAATGAGGACTTCAGAAGGTCCAGACTGATGAAAGCCACTGCTAAGTCCAGAGATCCAAGCAAATTCTATGCTTACCATAATAAGGCTAGACACACCACCTCAAAGTGTTGAGTACTGAAAGATGCCATTAAAGACCTCATTAGAAGAGGTCGGTTGCAGGATTATGTGGTAACGCCATTAGGACAGCATGCCTGACAGGCTCAGTGAGTTACCACCTAAGAGGCTGAGCCCTCCATTAGAGCCATATTCTAATCTTGTAACATTCATTTACCCTCAAAGGTGATAAGTTGTATCAACTATTTTATGCTCAATCAATGTAAGTTGCCACTTGGCCAAGCATTGTCCACATAAAGAATTTTCACTCCACCATTGCAAGGATTCATCTGGGGGTGAAACGACACAAGGCCTACATTGTCGATACATCCAGAGCAAGCCACATCTCATGAACTATGACAAAGAGCACAAATTTTTTAACCATGGAGCAACGAGCTCGCTATGGTACTCACGCGCGACCTTGCTATGTGACAAGTCGTCGTCTTAACAAAAATACAACCTTTTTGAGGGTGAGATGGCTTAGAGCCTACCTCACATCTGAGGGTGAGATGGCCCCAAAGCCTACCTCGTGTCTGAGGGTGAGGTAACCCAGAGCCTACCTCGAGATAGCATAAACACAAAACCTATTCGAGAGCAAGACAAGTCGAGAGCCTGCCTGACAGCTGAGGGTGAGACGGCCTAGAGCCTACCTCTGGTCCAAGGGTGAGATGGCCCTAGAGCCTACCTCGTGTCCAAAGGTGAGATGGCCTAGAGCCTATCTCGTAGCCGATGGTGAGATGGCCTGTGAGCCTACCCCGATAGCATTTCCAAACTAAACGATGGATGGCCAGCTCGCCATATACCAGGGATGTCAGAATCAACTCATCGTAGCTCTCATGTGACACATACATGGCTAACATACAACCAAAAAATCATGATTAACATGCCTGATTTCTTATCAGTCATAACTCACATGCAAAATAGCTCACTCATTAAGAACAACCAAGCAAAAGGTAGAAAACTAAAGTGCAACCGATTGGCTAACGAAACATTTATTAATCATCAAAAATTTATAAGTGGCAAAGCATCCATTTCAACTTTTAGAAACCCTATACAGTAAAAAGACCTCACTCCACGAGCCAAAATTACATCAGAAGAAAAAATGCAAAAATAAAGATAAGAAGCTCAGAGGCCTGGCACTACCATTCTTATAAAAGGCAGAAGGCCAGCCACCAGTCAGTGAGCTCTCACCTACAGGAAGGATAGCGACCTCCAGCTGCTCTTGCTTATTTTCCTTTGGCATATCCACCTGAGCCAGACCTAGAGCAAATAAAAAAACTATAAGAAGCTGGTTGGCCAAGCAATAGCCTGTAAGCAAGGCCAGGAAGAAATAATTCAAGATCAGTGCAAGATCCCCTTGGAGCCCACCAGGCGGATCTTGTGATGAAGACACATGCAACAAGCTATCCATGCCTCCCAACATTCTACAACAGGCCATCCATGACTCAACAGGCTTCATCAAAAGCTAAGACACCAAAACACAGGGGGCTCATCAATCTTGTTGATGTCAGAATTTGCTTTGTGTAGAGGATACCAGATTTTGGCCAACGGGAGATGAGTTATGGGATCCTATGCTACTTTTGAGCTATAGAAGGAGATGATCTAAGAGGAAAAAGGTAGAGGGAGTGAGAGAAGTGTGGTCAAGGCAATGCTTTTCATGTGGCACAACTCAATCTGGGCGACATCGGCCTTACATCCACAGTGGAGATTTTATTAACATGAGCAATTTGTTTATATAGGATATGCCAAAAATGCTTCTCCCCTTTCTTCTAACAAGGCTTTCGTATTTTAGGAAGGGGAGAACGAGACAAAATGATTACAAACTACAATTGTGTTACATCAAGATATAAATGGAAAAGACAGTAAAAGACTATATTCTGGATGTTGCAAGATATAGGCTACTGGGTGGGACCTTCTGGTTGGCTGTGGACTTGTATTTGTATGCATCTGCCGCTCAGTGTTGTTATACTGTGCGAGGTATCTATTATCCCGAGCTAGGATTCCTAGTTTGAGGTTGTTATGGAAGGTCGCTATAGCGAGCTTAATGCTGCTGTAGTGAGCTCGAGCAAGGTGGTTGATTGCCTGACGAGTTAGTCCTACGATCACCTCGCTATATCGCTATCTATGAGTGAGGTGGAGTTTGCTAAACATCTTCAGCGAGATAGATGATCTGGCTTCTGTCGGGCTTGGATCTGTCGTGCTCCCCTAAGGCTATTTTTCACCTATAACATAAGCCCCCTAACTCTCGATTTGCTTTACAGACTGGGAGTTATAAGTTTTTTTAGGCTTGATTTGTATCCCCAGTCAGCGTCCTTGCTTGATTGATTTATCACATTAGATGTCTTTTTATTCTACTTTAGGTTATGCTTTCTTCTATTTGCCATTTTTGGCCATTGGCATGACATCATCTCTTGTTTCAGGCCATTGGATTCTTCAAGTGGTTAAGTGGGTCTTTTTATAGCCTGAGGGATTCCCTTTTTTGTTCCAGAGAAGTTCAATGGAGGAGATTGATGAGCCCCCTGTGTTTCAATGTCTTAGCTTCCGATGAAGCCTATTGAGACATGGATGGCCTATTACAAAATGTTGGGAGGCATGGATAGCCTATTGCATATGGCTCCATAGCAAGATCCACCTAGCGGGCTCTTGGGGGATCTTATACTAATCTTGAATTATTTCTTCTTAGCATTACTTGTGGGCTGTTGCCTGGCCAGCTAGCTTCTTACAACTTTTTCACTTGCTCTAGGTCTGGCTCAGGTGGATACGTCAGAGGAAAATAAGCAGGAGTAGCTGGACATCATTGTCCTTCCTGTAGGTGAAAGCCTACAAACTGGTGGTTGACCTTCAATTTTTCACAAGAATGGTAGTGCCAAGCCTCTGAACTTCTTACCTTTATTTCTACATTTCTTTTTCTAATGTAATTTTGCTCGTGGAGTGAGGTCTTTTTGCTGTATGAACTTTCTGAATGTTGTAATGGATGCCTCACCATTTGTAAATTTCCAATGATTAATGAAATGTTCCATTAGCCAATCAGCTACACTTTAGTTTTTTGCCTTTTGCTTGGTTGTTCTCAGCGAGTGAGCTATTTTGCACATGAGTTGCGACTGATAAGAAATTAGGTGTGTCAATCATGATTTTTTGGCTATATGTTAGCCATGTATGTGTCACATGAGAGCTATGATGAGTTGATTTTGGTGTCCCTACTATATGGCGAGCTGGCCATCCATCATTTAGTCTAGAAATGCTATCGAGGTAGGCTCGTGGGCTCTCACCCTTGGCTGTAAGGTAGAATCTGGGTCATCTCACCCTCGGCTGTGAGGTAGGTTCTAGAGTTATCTTACCCCAAGACAGGTTTTGTGTTTGCACTATCACGAGATAGGCTCTGGGCTGTCTCACCCTCAGATGTGAGGTAGGCTCTGGGGCTATCTCACTCTCGAATGCGAGGTAGGCTCTAGGTTGTCTCACCCTCGGATAGGTTTTGTTTTTGTTAAGATGATAACTTGTTACATAGCGAGCTTGTTGCTCCATGGTCAAAAAATTTGTGTTCTTTGTCATAGTTCATGAGACGTGGCTTGCTTCAGATGTATCAATGGGGTAGGCCTTGCACTGTCTCACCCCCAAATGAATCCTTGAAATGATGGAGTGAAAACTCTTTGTGTGGACAATGCTTGGCCAATTAGCAACTTACATTGATTGAGCATAAAATAGTTAATATAACTTATCACCTTTGATAGTAAATGAATGTTACAAGATTAGAATATGGTTCTGATGGAGGGCTCAGGCTCTTGGGTGATAACTTAGTGAGCCTATCAAGTATGCTGTCCTGATGGCGTTACCATATAATCTTACAATCAACCTCTTCTGATGAAGTCTTCAATGGTGTCTTCCAGTGCTTGACACTCTGAGGTGGTGTGTCGAGCTTCATTGTGGTAAGTGTAGAATCTGCTTTAATCTCTAGACTTGGCAGTGGCTTTCATTGATATGGGCCTTCTAAAGTCCTCGTTATTCTTTTTCATAGCAAAAATTTTATCCTGTGTGTCAGACAGGATGTTGTAATTTTTTAAGCGACCTCCAAGTCACTCAGGCTTCGCCTTTTTCATGGATTGGGGAGCGGGATCATCATGGCTCTCACTCCTCTGCTTTTTGCTCGTGGTGGGACCATTGGGGTCCACTCTATGCTTGGGATCCTCCGTTTCAAAGGTTTCCTCCTATCTTATTTGTTTGGCAGCTCGCTCATAAAATTTAGTGAGGTCTCGAGCTGGGGACTTGTAGAGGCTCCTATACAATTTGCCATCTTTGTGAAGCCTCACTGAGATTATTGTTAAAATACTTTCCTCGAAAGGATTTTCCACTGAGTTGGCCTTGTGCCTAAATCGAGCTACGTAGTCTTTGAGTGACTCGCCCTTACACTACAAAATCATTGCGAGATGGCAAGGGGGCATAAGTTGTTTCTTTAGTGCCTGGTACTGGTCAATAAATTTCCTTTGGCACTCTTCCTAACTACTAATGCTACAAGTCGGGAGGTTCTTGAACCGTGCTTGAGATGTTCCCCCTAATGTGGCAAGGAAGACACAACACTTCACCAAGGGGCCAATTGTCTAGAGGTCCATTTGGGTATTGAATGCATCTAGATCATTGCTCGAGTCATTGCTCCCATCGTATAATGGGATCACAGACACTTTGAGCTTCTATAGGAGAGGTCGTGTCTTGATCTCCATAGAAAATGGAGAGCTTTCCTCATAGTGAGGCTAATGGCTTTGAGGTTGCAAATGCTCTTCTAGCCATTCAAGCCTATGAAGGATTTCTTCCATTATCCAGTTCTGTGTCCTAAATTGAGGGTGGAGCTTCCTACTCATTGCAAGTCCTCCCATTTACTGACTATCACGATCTTCATGAGTTTCCCTCTAAGCCTCTTCATGAAGCTATTGGAGCTGTGCCATGATTTCTTCTTGTCTTTGTGTGCTTTATGCTAGTGCTTGCACCAATGCCTTGACATTTTCAGCCAGCTCTCTTACTATGCTTTTGAGCATCGAATAGGGTTAGCCTAGTGTTTGTGCCTCGCGAGCCTCAAGAGCAGTAGTAGACTATTGGTGAGCCCCCACGATGGGAGTATCCATCAGTTGGAAGGCTAGAGTGGTTGAGCTTCGAGTGGTTATTCCTCTCACCATTGTTAAGCCACAATGGAGACTTCAAAGAACAGATGGATCCCCACAGACGACTCCAAAATGTTGACATCAAAATTTGGTTCATACGAAGGATACCAGGTTCCAACTAATGGGAGATGAATTCTGCGATCCTATGCTGCTTCTGAGGTGTAGAAGAAGATGGTCTATGAGGAAAATGGTAAAGGGAGCAGGAAAAGTATGGTGGAGGCAATGCTTTTAACGTGGTTCAGCTAAATTTGGGTGGCATCGGACCCTATGTCCACGATGGAGATTTTATTAACATAAGGAATTTATTTATATAGGATATGGGCTTGCCAAAAATGCCTCTCCCTTTTCTTCTAACAAGGCTTTCTTATTTAAGCAAGGGGAGAGCAAGACAAAATGATTACAAACTACAGTTGTGTTACATCAAGATATAATTCAAAAAGATTGTAAAAGACTATAATCTAGCTATTGCAGGATATAGGCTATAGGGTGGGCCCTTCTGGTCGGCTGTGGACATGTATTTGTATGCATCTGCCACTCGGTGTTGCTATACCGTGTGAGGCATCTGTTATCCTGAGCTAGGATTCCTAGCTTTGGGTTGTTATGGAAAGTCACTGTAGTGAGCTCAATGCTACTGTAGCAAGGTAGCGAGCTTAAGCAGGGTACTCGATTGCCTGACGAGTTGGTCTTATGATCACCTCATTGTATCGCTATCTGCGAGCGAGGTGGAGTTTGCTGAATGTCTTCAGTGAGTTGGACAATCTGGCCTCTGCTGGGCTTGGATCTATCACGTTCCCCCAAGGCCATTTTTCACCTATAACAAGTCTCCTTTATCGAACTTCTCTGGAAAAAAAGAGGGAATCCCTCAAGCTATGAAAAAACCTGCTCGGCCCCTTGAAGAATCCAAAAGATATTTGATTTGATCTTCATCCAATGGCCCGAAATGAGCAATGATGCCACGCCAACAGCCAAAAATGGAAAATAGAAGAAAGAATGGCCTAAAGTAGAATGAAAAGACATCTGATGTGATAAATCGATTAAGTAAGGACACTAACTGGGGATATGAATCAAGCCTCAGAAAACTTTCAACTCCTAGTTTGCAAAGCAAATCGAGAGTTAAGGGGCTTATGTTATAGGTGAAAAATGGCCTTGGGGGAGCGCAATAGATCGAAGCATGGCAGAGGCCAAATTGTCCAGCTCGTTGAAGATGTTTAACAAACTCCACCTCACTCACAGATAGCGATACAACGAGGTGATTGTAAGACTAACTCATCAAGTAATCAACCACCCTATTTGAGCTTGCTACCTCACTGCAACCGCATCGAGCTCATTACAATGACCTTCCATAACAACCCTGAGCTAGGAATCCCCGCTTGGGATAATAGACGCCTCGTATGGTACAACAACATCAAGCAATGGATGCATACAAATACAAGTCCACAACTGACCAGAAAGGCCCACCCTACAGCCTATATGTTGTAACAGCTGGATTATAGTCTTTTACTATCTTTTCCATTTATATCTTGACGTAACACAACTATAGTTTGTAATCATTTTGTCTCGCTCTCCCTTTCGTTAAATAGGAAAGCCTTGTTAGAAGAAAGGAGAGAGGCACTTTTTGGCAAGCCCATATCCTGTATAAACAAATTCTTCATGTTAATAAAATCTTTGTCATGGACGTAGAGTCCAGTGCAGCCGAGATTTGGCCAAACCATGTTAAAAGCATTGCCTCCACCACACTTCTCCTGCTCCCTCTACCTTTTTCCTCTTAGATCATCTCCTTCTACACCTTAGAAGTAGCAGAGGAACCCAAAACTCATCTCCCATTGGCTAGAATCTGGTATCCTCTGTACGAAACAAATTCTGATATCAACAACAAGTAATATAGAGTCAGTGAGTATTATCTCCACAGGGATTGAATTGCTTGCAACTTAAATGTAAAAATCCAACTAACCAAACAATAAAGTTTTGAGCTAACTAAGATGATTAAAAGAGTGAAATAACAATGTTGAACTACAGTACTGATGATTCAAGAAAAGAGATAATGAAATGTCTAAGAATTAAGGATTAATATGAGAATTGGCTAGTTGAGATTCATGAATCCCTTTAACATGCAATCTCTACCCAACTATTGTAGTAATGCTACAATAAATTTCCCAATAGACCAGAACTCATGATAGCACATGTGAATTTCTCCATTCCAACATGTTTAGAGCTCTTAAATTAGATTACACATATTCCTATGCTAATCCAAATTTTAGAGCACAATTTTTAGCACTAGT
>JANHAO010019347.1:0-13254 GCA_026873985.1 Saraca asoca
TTATAAGGTCAGAGGCCACAATAAAATAGAGTAAACATGAAACACTTGGTCTCAGTTTTAAGGATATCAGAGGTAAGTTCATATCTTATTTGTGCCAGACCAATAAGTTGTTGATATCTTATTTGTGCCAGACCAATAAGTTGTTGAAAGGCATTAAATGTCACATTTTCATATAATACAATATATATTCCACATTCAAGAATTAATATTTCAAAAATAAAACTTACATGGCTGTAACAAATCCTAGTCCATTATTACACCAAAAGTATAAAATCCATCATTGTCACTTGGTATGAACACTGAAACCATGTCAAAGATACTTGGCTTCACCAATTAATTCACAAAAATACAGGACATTGATAATGGAAAGAAGTTTTTCTGGTCACTAATGTCTCTGCCATTTTAATATCAAACCTTGTAATTACGGTAGCTAAGGTAGGCCTACCAAAGGTAGAAATCTAACATGATCTATCAAAATATAGAAACCACACACGGAAGTTAAAACCAAAATTAATAGCATGAAGGAAAAAAAAAAAAACTTTAACAAAAGCTATAAACATTCACCTAATTAAAGAGAGAGAAAGAGAAGGGAAGAGTTACTTGAAACAATTAGTAAGAGTATTGTTTTGATCAAGGACCCAACAGTTGAAGTAAAAAAATCTTCAATCCAAACTCACCAAAGAGAAGCGACGTCAAGGATAAGAACAAGGATTTGGTTTTCATTTAGAGGGTTTTTGATTTTCGTTTCGACAGAGAGAAATAGAGCAAAATGTGCGAGCTTCTGATTTTTATTTAAGTAGAAAGGATTTATTTTTTAATTGTTAACTATAAATTTAACCACTATTAAATTAAAATATTACGTAACTGTTATTATTTTTATAAATTTAAAAAAAAAATAAAAGTAATTATATATTAACTGTCGTTATTATTACAAATTTCTAACAATATATAAGTGGTTAAAAGTTAACGGTTACTATTATTAAAAATATATAAGTCATTATTATTACAATAATTATATAAGCCGCTGGTATAAAGGACTTTACTGTTAAATAATATCATTTTTTATAGTGCCTTCTCGGGATGAGGAACTTTTGTAATTTTCCGAAGCCGTAGAGCGTGGATTAAACATTAGATCATCAAACTTTTGTTACACGCCTTCCATCGTCCTTTTACCACCTATCCTGGGTTTTAGGACCCTTACTTTTTAGTACACTATGGATAGCACCCTACAAATTACAAAAGTTTAGGAGACGTCTAGCCCTCAATTCCTTTGAGACATTGGGACATTAGGGATAAGATATAATATTTTATTTTATATTTAATAATTTTTTAATTGAAATTTATTATTTTAATAAATTTTTTTATAATTCATATTTAAATTTAAAATATTATGCATATTAAATAATTTGTTATTAAAATTTTTTTATATCTATCTTTCTCCTAAATTTTTATCCATAATTTTTTTAAGAAAATATGGTAATTCATATCCAAAACTGAGTGTAATTAATTTATTTGTTTTTAGGTTCTACTGGCTAGTTATCTCTTCAAATTCTTTTGCATTACATTACACAGGAAATAATACTAAACCCTAAGCCCTAGGAGTACTCTTAAATCAAAAAGTACTTTCTTAAATGTTTGCAAGTGTTTAACTAACAAGCAAAATACCTTAAAATTAGTAGCATAAGCAGTATTTTTATTTTCATATAGAAGAAAAAATTGGAGCTTTTCTTAAGAAGCAGTTTATTTTTTTTCCCCCAACAATAGTATTCTTAATCTAGTAAATGAACATATGATCTTTTTCTTCTGGTAGGTAACCTCAAGAAAAGATCAGGCCGTAAGATGAATTCTCAATTTGCCTTGGCATTTAAATCATTCCATCCCAGAAAATTGAAGTTGAGGTTGCACATTTCAAAAACACGAGCTATAAAGGATTTGCGTTCAGAAATATTTCAAAGTTCTAGCCTAATTCATTATTCATATTTTTCTTTAAAGCATATGTATGAGCTTGGCTTTAAACATTTTAGGTTAGCTTATTCATCGACACTAATTTAGTTTGTATTAATTTGACCTTTAAAAATTTTTAATATCAATTTAATCTTTCAATTATTTAAATTGCACCTATTTAAATCCTTTTGCTAGTTTATTATTTTAATCATTAGAATAATTAATGTACCAGTTAATTTGTTCTCACATAACAATGTTACAATATTTATATAATCATATATTTATTATCTCCACCCTAAAAAATTAATTATTATATTAATAATTCTTTGTATATTTATGAATATATCAGTATTTTTATGAATACAATGTCTTCATCCGCTGGCAGAAACTGTTTCCTGTAGCTTTCAACAAGCTCTCTCTGACCATGACATATTTGTTTGTAGGCATCAATCTTGTTCATCTCCTAAAATATCAAGAAAATTTTTTAAATCTTATTATAAAAAATAAAGACAAATAAATAAATATTTAATGAAGCTCAGCATGTAAGAAATTTTTTTACCCCTCATTTGGAATCACAAAAACAACCTAGAATTTAATTTATTTAAGATTCAAAGTGAGCTATCATCTTAGGTATTCCTTGGAACCATATGGTGATTGTGTAATCAGGATACTAGTATCAACAAGTATAAATCAACTCAATTAAAACCAAGTTTCCAACTTGTTTCAACCCTATCTACTATATGCCAAAAGACAATGAATTAAATAAAAATGATTTTTTCCTTCCAATATTTTCATGATTGCCATGTTTTCAATTACAATTTTAGTTTTGTGTTTTACTTACCGGCAACAAATTATCACAACATTTTCCTTTTAGGATGTTGATGTTTGATCATTTGATTTGTCAAGAGTCCAGCTTATGATAAGAGAAATCTTTTCTCAATATCTACTAAGCACAAGGGGAAACAAGTCCTTCCAAATTGCCCATGGTTAACATTTAGCAGATCCAGTTAGATTCTGTTGGACTTCATCTGCTCTACACTATTCACTCTCAAAAGAAGTAAGCTTCCACAACAAGCAATTTGATGGACACAACTGGTTTCATTGGGTGTAGGGGAAATTAAGATAAACCACATTTCCTTCCCTTTCCCTTTATTTTCCTTCTTCCAAACAGCCTACATATCTCCGGCCTTGGATGGTTGTTTCTTAATTTACTAGCCTTTTTCTAAAAGCTCAGAGCAGTTTTCTAGATTTGGAAATTAACTAGGTAAATGAGCTGCTGTAACTGAACAATGTTTGGTGAATGCAGCACATGCATGAATGAAACTAGAGAACCTAGAACCATAGGATAACGCTAGATTGGTGACCAGTCATAGTTTCGTTTTATTAACTTTCTCTCTGTTATTCAAGGGTATAGTGTCATTTTAAAAATAACGGTATATCTTATAGAATTACATATTTACAGCGTGTTGACCTGCAGCAGCAGTGCGATATTGAGGTTCTCCATATAAAAGGCTTATGTGCTTTTATTTTAGTACTAACAAATAGTTACTATGTGACTTTTGCTTGTGTAGTGCTCACCTTTGTTCTTCTACTTTGCTTTCTTCCTATTCTACAATAGTTCATATAGGTTGTCTTTTATTCTGTGTCACTATGAATTCTAATGTGCACACAATGGAAAATGAAGATAAATTGCAGGGTGATAATAGCTGAATAATGATATAGATTGATGTTAAGGGTAGCATATCTAATTGAGAAACTTACAGAATTTATCAAATTTTCTCACTGACCCTTTATCACTTTAGTTCAAATGTTAAATCGACCATGTAGTGTCATTGAATCTATGTCAATCGGTTCAGTTGAAATTAATAGTATTGGAATTCACCTTCCACACACTTAGTGGAGATGAGGCCATAAGATCCCTTTCACCATAACTTAGATGAAAACTTCAAATGTGCCATATATATTTGGCCAATGTGACATTAGCATTGGATGTATCTAAATAGTAAGATTAGGAACAATATATTCGAATTTGGAGCACATAGTACATAGTGATACATATAACAGAAATAGATACACGTGCACCCAATCATAAAAGTAGAGAAGATCATAAATTTTACCCCAATCCATGTTGCTAGTTTTGGCCTGCCTATTGAGATATCATAGTTCTTCACATCCAATAAAAATACTTGAAATCTTTCAATTAAAGGAGCATAAGCTATATCCACCTGAAGTTTACAGAGTAGCATTTTCTAAGTTTTCATTACTTTGTTTTAAAATGGACTAGATAACATTATCCACTGCAGTGATCTGGCATATATTTCTGGGGAGCCCAGAATAGATAAATGCTTGAACTAGTTTCCAGCAGAAAGTGGATGTCTTAAGCACAAATCTAGACAAGTATACTCACCAGGTTAAATTGGTTAAGGATGAAAGGTCCATCATCATACTTGGACAGAGCATTATCGATATAATCCAATGCAGAGCCTGATAGTATATAAGATGTTTATAATTATTTACTAGATTTAAAACATCAAAATAGCAAGTTTCATGTTACCCACTTCAGTGGCATCTCCTTTAGATGAAGAAGTAACTATTTTATAAAAGGTGTTGTTGTAGGAAAACAAATACTCGGCAAACTCCCTCTTTTTGGGATTCTGTTTATCATATCATAACCTTTGGTTCAAAGTCTGGCGTTGAAAATAACTAGAAAAGAAAATTCCCTATCTTACATCAGGGAAAAGTGAGGGCCCTTCAAATTGACTGTCCACATATTTGATCAGATCAAGACTCTCTTGAACTAGATTGTTGTGTTCCAAAGTTGGAATCTGATTTAGGTAGGCATCAAGACATCACGATGAGGCTGCAGTATGCTTGATGTATCTATTATTGAAGATTTTAAGGACTTGTTAGCTAACAGCCTGCCACATTTCATCGTCTATCATGATGGTTTGATTATATATGTTATAAACTGTTTTTTGCACAAAGATGTTAGTAACCATATCACCTTATTGGCCGGGTAGAATTTCTCCTTTTACAAGCAGGCCTATCTTTTAAATCGGTAGGAACCAATTGTATCTCGTCTAGCAATCCCTGTATTAAAGGTAAAGAAGCTGTGGTTACCTGATTAAAATCAACAGTATTGTTTTCATTGTAAGCCTTAAAAGGCTTCAAACAAATTTAAATGTTTCTCAAGTTATTCTGGCTACCTAAGTGTGACATTCGAAAAAAGTTTCTACCATTGGGTGGAACTATAATACTAAATTCTTAGGTACTACTACTATCCAGATTGTGTCATTTTTATCACCAAATTTTCCTTGTCATGTGGAAGACTAATGACACAACTTCGGTGGAAGTAATGCGGAGGATTTAAAACTTCAGTAGGAAAGAAACTATACAAGGCAAGAGTAGCTTAATAACCTTACAATTACTGGTGATCCATACACGCCGTGCATAAGGGCATGTGTAAGAGATATACAACCTTCAGAGATCAATACATCAGATTCAGTAAGATAAAGTTATGTAAGCCATTTTTTAGGGGTAAAGTCAATGAAACAAACAGTGAGCAGATACAATAACTTACTCAATTAAGCCTTCAATATAAACTAACCTTGTTGTTCCATCCAAAACCGAAGGAGGGGCTGAAGTGGAAGTGAGAAGCTGATGAAGAACTTCATGCGCACTTCACAAATGGATTATAATATATGTTTAGAATAAAGAAATTTAAGTGAAACACTTTGCTTGGTTGCTTAGAAAATAAACAATTTGCATTTTCTTCCTTCATGTTCTGGAACAAACAAAGCTGAAAAACCAAATAGGAAAGTCATGCTTGCGTGTTATGAGATCAGTTTTGTTTTCCAGTAACCAAACAGAAAGTTGAAATTACATACCCAGTTGCTATTGCCCATATTCCGTTAGGAGAGACGGCAGAGAATTTACTGTTGTTGTTAGCTGAACGAAGCTGAAGCTTAGGCCAAGATCTCGAATTGGTGCTTGGAAATTTTACGGTGGAAATGCAAGAAAGAGATGCAGGGAGTGGAAGCTCTGGCATGGCTGTCAGGCCTGAGGAAACAGAACTGAGACAACCGTAGCTGGAGCTGAAGTTCAAGTCCAAACAACCAGCCGTTAGTCAACACGTGGTGAGTGTCACTGGTTTTACTGATTAAATTAAAAACTAGATTACCCTTTCAAATTTTAATTTTGGATATTTTACAAAAAAAAAAAATAATAGCAAAAATTATACAATTAAATTACATCTGGACTTTTATAATAACTTGTAATGAAATAAATGGGGAAAATGTAACCACTTTAATTTTGAGTACATTTAACATTCATAATTATTAATTTTTAAGTGAATTTTGTTTGTTTAGATCATATGTGTGATACTCTTAGTAAAGTTATGGAGAGTTAACTTTATAAATGTTCATAAATATCAGGAAGATAGCACATGGTCATTTATAGTATTATTATTTTTAAGTGAATTTTGTTTGTTTAGATCATATGTGTGATACTTTTGATTTTAATATTAGAAATCATGGTTCAATCTTTGGACACCATTGATTTCATTGAAGCTTTAAAGTGTTTACATTAATGGAGGGTACCGTCTTCATAGATACCTTCTTTATATGTAGATTTTTATATCTTATGTCGACCTTAGTTAACTAAACAGGGGAATGTTAAATTGCTTAACTTTTGTTTGATATAAAAAAGAAGACATAAAATGATTGCAGTACCATTTTTTAGGTTATATTGTCCCACCAAATTTGCTATATAATTAAATTAATTAATTATATATACTCGATAACTTAGCACTTAGGAACGCAGCACATGCATGTGTGCATAAATTCATTAAATAAAAGTCAATCTATTTCTAATTTACAGTTTCAGTTAATTAAGATAGTATTAATAATTATCAATTTTTTGTTTATAGTTAATTAATAATTATAGCTGTTATATTTAAATAATTGTGTCTGTTGGTAAAAATCAATTAACATGACTATTAAAATCAAATGACTATTAGAATTAAAAAATTGTGACTGTTTATAATGTGACTCTTAGATTAAAGGTCCAACTCTTCAAAGTGATCATTCATTTGCTATAAATATAGGTTTGATTCAAGTGCAAATTAATTTTCAAAAATTGCTTCTCTTCTCTATCTTCCATCTAATATCATGCTATAAGGAAGTATTCTATAATTGTTGCATTCTTTGTAATCTTGATTAATCTTGTAATGTTGATTTGCCATCTCAACCTAACAACAATTTCAGTGGGGGCGAATTACACCTTATAACACCTTAAAGATAATGTAATTCTTACACATTCAAGGTCACTTTTATTAACTTCCATTACTTCTAGCTCTAACATATCTAATTTACCATTCATACTTAAATAATTTAATTTTACCCGCTTTGACTTGTTTTTGTAGTTGTTTTTTCTCATAATGACTCCTTCCACCTTTTCTCATTGCCTTATCACACAAGATTACAATATTACACTATGCCAAGTAAGCAATTTCTATCAAAAGTCAGATGTCTAATTAATATTAGAACTTGATGTAATCTAATTGTTTACTTAATAGGACCAAAATAATTTAATATTTTATGTGGACCAAGTGCAATTTAAGTATATATATATATATATTAAAAAAATTATAATTATAATTAAACCTAAATAAAAAATCATATAATATAACTATTAAGTTAAGCTATTGTGCATTTGAATAGATTAAGAGTTTGAGAAAGCAAAAGTTTATCTCACAACTAAACACCATATTCTTCTTTCTTTAATATGAAACTAAGATTTTATTGGATAAAAAAAAAGAAGACCATTCACAAGGAAAAAAAAAAAAAGGCCTTACCCAAATCTCAAATCTCAATCATAGGGCAAGTGCTATTAGTGATTTGACCTTTGAAAATTAAAAACAGTGCTCTCATAGAAAGAGCAATTCCACATGACAACTATGGATGAATCTTTTCTAACCAAAGGAGAAAGAAGAAGATTTTGTCATTACTCTTGCCAAGGAAGAATATGGTTAACTTTTTTTTTTTTTTTTTTTTGCAGATTTTGCTTTTAAAATTTTAATTGATGAATGCAACTCTATTTCAAAAATTTGTTCTAAGGAATGGAATATTTTGTTTTCAAGTTCCTGCTTAGTGTTGCAAGGAAGGGATATTTGAGACAAACCCTTATAAATGCAAGATAAAACAAGTAGAACTAAGCTTTAAATGATACTAAAGGCCATCTAGGAGGCGACTTTTAATGTTCCAACATGTAGGTAATCATCTTTTGAAGAACAAACATGAAGACATAGTCATAACACTAAATATGTGGCCAGTGATAGTTCTTCCTATAGGTCTTAATTCAAGTTAAGGTCCAAGTGGACAAATGAATCAACATCCTCAGCTGAAGCTAGAATGGTGGTAAGAGTCAATTTCACTGGATAAAAGATTTTAATCCTCTTTTGATGGCTAACATAATTTTCACACTTGGAAGTTGAAATTAAGTTTCTATATTCATAAGACTTCCAATCATTTGAAGTACAACTCCTTTATACCAAAAGTCTAGCCGATCAGAATGCTAAATCCGATCTATCCAACTTAAACAAACTTGGTATCACTTCTTACGAATAATCTCCAATAATTAAAAGTTTGGTCACCTCTCGCATCTCCCATAGAGAAATTCCCAACTCTCCATGGCTAGTAAAGGAAGTATTACTTTCTAGATACCAGAGCTCACAAAGAGCCTTGTATAAGCTAGGTAATCATAGCAAGTAGCTTCAATTGCATGTGCCAAGCCTTTTTTGTTATTTTTATCCTAGAATGTTTTTCTTTGTTTTTAAATTTCTTCCAGAGACTTTTGTAATATTTTGTTTTGAAAATGGCTTCTAAGATCTTTATCTTGAAATATTTTCTATTTGAAAAAAATTCTTCCAGGAACTTTATCCTGAAATATTATTTTTTGAAAACAAATTCTAGGAGTTTTATCTTGAAATATTTTGTTTTAATAACAACTTCCAAGAATTTTATCCTAAAATATCTTAAAGGAAATTGAGATTTTATCTCAATGGCTATAAAGACTTTGTGTTTTCTATCTTTTCCCAATTTTTAAGACCTAAAGATGCTTTTGCTTGAAATATTTGAGAGTTTTCTCTATTCACTTATAGATGTTTATGTCTTTTTTTTTTTTTAAGGGTCTGGAAAATGTAAAGACAATTATGTGGGGAAAACACTTGAGAGTTTTCTTTCTTTTCTTAATTATGTCTGCTATTTTTTTATCTTGAAGGGGCTTAAAGATTTAAAAACTCTTTTGTAGGAAGCATTTGAGAATCATTCTCTCTTTGCTTATAGAAGCAAACTTGAAGACCCTTCTCTATGAGCTCTAGATAGTTTTCTCTCTTTGACTGCAAAGGTATTCTCCACTCCTTCCTTCATTTGTGAACCCCTAATCTCTTTATAGATTTGAGGGAAAGGTACTTAGCTTAATAGGTCAAGTTAGATCCTTAAATTCCAAATGGACTGATCTAATTTGCATGAACTTTGACCCATATTTCTTGAAGCAAATTGAAAGACTTTGGAATGGTGCACTTCACCATCATGTAATTATCTTTCTATTATATTTAATGCGTATAGAATATAATAAATTTATAAATATTACTATAATCCCTTCCCGTTTTCAAAATTTAGAATGCGATAGACTCTTGCTCCATTCATATCTCTATTCAACTAAAATTTTTCCCACCTCCATATTAGACAATCCCAACAAAAATTTCCAAGTTTAAAACAAATTATCATCCCCGGTATCCACGTAGTTGGATGACATTATTGACTATACCACATAATCATCACACAAGTGTCTTATGAAGTATAATACGAAGTAAACATAGACCATGAAAACAATCCCAACAAAAATTTCCAAGTTCAAAACAAACTATCATCCTTGGTATCCAAGTAGTTGGATGACATTATTGACTACACTGTATAATCATCACACAGGTGTCTTATAAAGTATAATACAAATTAAACATAGACCATGAAAACAATATCATAATGCAACAAATGCCAAGAATCAAGGCAAGAATCTACACAGGTATAGTGGTTGCTCCAACTTTGTTATTGCTTCCAAATGTTGTAAACATATAAAACTGCATCTTTAGCAAACTGGTAAAGCTTTTGAGCCACTTTCAAAATACAGTTGCGGGCAACATCAACAAACATGGTCATATAACCATCAAAATGACAAAGATAAATGGCTCAAAAGAAGATGGAACCAAGACTGATATAAATGCAGCAGAAGCCAAAAATCCAGAAATCTAACCAACTTTGTCATAGATATTCTTAAAGCATCTAGAACTTGTGAGCCAAGATTTGATAGAATAACTAAGAGCAATGCAATAGAGCAATATAGCAAACACAAAAGCCCACATATTGGGTGAGTGTGTTTCAAAAGGAGATGAATTTTGAAAGTGCAGTTGAAGGACATAGACTTGCACCGAAATAGCAAATATAAATACCACATGGCATGGCATTGACCTGCACAAACATTAATGAAGATACAATTATATAATTTTCTGGATTACAATAAATAAAATAAAATTGTCTAAATGGAAGAATAATTGACTTATATTGTCAAGAAAGTATTGTGTACATAAGATAGAGAAAATAATAAAGTGATATTATTGGTTCACTGCATGTTTTCTGCACCATGTGTGTCGATGGTTCGGGGAGACTCATGTAAATTTAAGACTCGTTTGATTTGTATAGAAATTAAATTTATGTAGGAAGTTAAACTTTCTAGGAAATAAATTTTCTTGTAAGTTTTTTAGAAAATGTCGAAGGTTGTTTTGTCAACAATAAAGAATTATCACTTCTCAAGAAGTAAGTTCTTATGTTATATTTAATTAAACATGCACTTTTCAGAAAGTATTATCAAAATGATTAAAATACATTCTTGTCATTAAATAATTTGTAATTAAAAGATTGATCATGAAATAAAATAGCACTTTTCTCATTATTTAAATTATGTGAGGATAATTGTATATTTTTATTTCATTAAAAGCACATGAAGTTTTTCTTATCTAGAAGGGAAGAGTAAGCAAATTTCCATACTTTGTGAGAAGTAAAATTTCTTGAAAAATGCAATTTCTCCCAATTTTTTAGTTAATGGCCAACCAAACAATACAACCATTTTTTTACTTTGCACTTTGCATAGAACTTTTTGCTAATCAAATGATACCTTAATGTATTCAAGTTATGTGTAATTACCAATTACAAATAAATACTAAATTTATGATTGATGCATTAATAAGTGAGTCTTAAGTCATTTCAGTGAAGGAAAATAAAAATTCAATTTATTTTGAAATGAATTTATACAAAAAAATTGTCATGAATCTATGTGATATATAGATTTAATTCTAATTTATTTGAATTGGGTTGTGCTGATTCGTGAATCAATACGAAGTTTGCAAATGTAAGTTATGAATACTGAAAATCCAAATAATGATACTCATATGACAATTTTCTGGACAAACATTTTAGCAGACATAATTGAGAAGCTCGTTAAACTTGCTTCTCCCATTGAATGATTGGGTAAAAAAACCAACCCCACTTAAATTAAAATGAGCTGGACTGCCACTTAAATTTTTCATAATTTCACAAAGAAACTTTATTGCTTATCCCATGATTTTTTTTTCCTGAGTTAGGAGTTTTAACACGTTAAGTAATGTATTTATTTAAATTATTATATGTGATTATTTTCTTTTATTTCCATCAAATACTAGTGGGGGATTTTTTTTTTTCCCAAGAAACTAGTGTGAGAGTCTTGTTTGTCTTGCATAAGAGTAGTCATTTGAGGTGGCAAAAATTCAAAATACAGAAAATAACAAGTTTGAGATGAAATTATTTCATGAGAAGAACAATTTTGATATGTGACGAAATTCCGATGAAAGATATATTAATGCAGCATGAACTAATTAAATTGTTAAAATAGGAAGATAAAAAGTTTTAGAATTTGATAGATGAAACTTGGGAAGAGATCGAGATTAAAATAGTTGATACAATTTAGCTAAATTTAATGTATAGGGTAAAATATAAATTTTTTATATGAAACTTCTGGTATTGATTTATTAAAAGAAACTAAAAAGCTCTTTATTTCATAATTTCTCTAAATCACTTTTATTAAAGAAAGAATTGTATTGATAGAAGATGCATGGGAGCATTGATACATTCCTATCTTAGTTTGGTAGCTATTGCTTTTAAAAGTTACCGTAAAAATAATTATTTTAATTTAATTGAAAATAAATTCTTTTGTTTGAAATATATTGAAAAATATATAAAATTTAATTAAAAGATGGATTTTCATAGTATCATAAAAAATAAAATGTTAGGATAAGAGTAATCTATATTATATAACATGTTTTTCATTCCAAATAAAATGAATTCTAGTGAAATCCTTAATAAATTTGATATATTTTATAATGATACAAATATAATTAAAATAAGAATCTAAATAAAATAAAATCTTCTTTAATTTTAGCCTAAATATATTTTAAAACATTCATTTAAAAAAGAAATAAAATCGTATTTTTAATCATTCCAAACATGGATACAAGATTAGTCAAAAATAAAATATTTAAAGTATATTTCATGATGATAATTCGAAAAAAAATTCACCGATCAAATTCAAAGTCAACGAGAGATTACAATAATTTGGAGTACTATGAAGGGCATATTAAGTGAATGCTTAGTAATATAAAATATGACTTAGAAGAGTTCAAAAAGATTAAAAAAAAAAGAGGGAAGGTGATATTCCATGGATGTATGAATAATTACATGATATTTGCGATCGTTTGGTTGTGTATACTTTAGTTATATTTGTGCAAAGTGGAATATATTTGATACTTGCCATAATTGTCAATTTGTAATTATGAGAATTGTTAAGGGTGATGTTGTGCAGATAATTGTTATTGATACTTTAAAATTAAATAATATGATATTAATTTATAAACTCTAGATAATATAAAATGTGTTAATATTTAGGAAGAATTTAATTTCTTTATATAAGCTGAATATTGGCGAGCATATGCTAAAAAGGTGGAGCTTTGAAAGTTACTACTTTTATGTAATTAAGAAAGGTCAAAAGATTAGGGAAATTTGGCGTAGGCTAATACTATCATACCTTGAGTGAAAACTAAGGTATGGATGCCTTGATTTTGTGTCAAAATGTAAACCATAGATCAACGGTTGCTCTTATAAGGTGGGTTATTGGTGTGACTAGTAGGATGCCAGTGTTCCAAATTTTCCTCACTATTCATGGTCT
>JANHAO010019348.1:0-13259 GCA_026873985.1 Saraca asoca
GTCCCTCAATTATCTACCTAAGATTAGACAAAATACTAGCCATATATTTTATCAAACTACAACTGCAGGCATGCAACAATTAAATTAAATAAATTAGGAAATCACAATGGGGATTTTATCAATAACATTAAAGAATGATAATTGGGCTATTCCCAATCCTAGATGGGAATCTACTCAAACATAATGAAAATAAGAACAAAAGCAAATAATAAATGGAATATCATAACTAAATCAAGATGCAAGAATAAAAAAAAAGAGGAAGATGTAGATGAAATAAAGAAACAAGAATGAGATGTAGAAGAAAAAGAAAATAAAGAATAAGAAATAAAGAATAGAAAGCAAGAAAAAGAAAAGTAAAATAAAAAGCAAGAACTTAAAATTAAATTGCAAAGAACTTAAATCTGGACGCAATAAAACTAAATTGCAAAAAAGAAAATCAACAAGAAAACTAAACTTGCATAAAAGAAATCCCAAAAGCTAAAGAAGAGAGAACTAGCCTAAACCTCAAAGAGGGATTCTAAGCATAGCATAGCATAGCCTAGAATGAATTAGAATGTGTCTAAGGAGTCCTATTGATAGCCTTTTTTCACATTCACCATGACTGGGCCTCATAACACGGGTTAAGTGTGCTTTAGGAGATTTGGATTTATCAATTTGGCCACGTCAGCACGCAACATGGTGTGGCCATGTTCTGTTACATGGCCGTGTTCTGTGTCAGGATCCTCAAATTCTTTTCTAGCTTTCAGGCAGCACCAAGCATGGTCAAGCCGTGTTCCAGAACACGGTCATGTTCTATGCTGCATCTATAATTTCTTCATGATTTGCTTCCAAACTCCTTACAGCACCTAACACGGCCAGGGTGCGTTCCATGGCATAGTTGTGCTAGGTCAATTCTTCATGTTTTCCTTGATATTTACATGTTTCTTCTATGCATTCTTCTTATATTTTCTCCTTGATCCAAATGCATCTTCATGCCTTAAGTTTCTTCCTTCTTTTAAGCCTTTTTCATCATCCTATATAAGAAAACATAAAATACCATTAACAAAATGAACCAAAATTATCTTATTTTTATAAACCTTTTACATTTATCAGTCCGCAATGTAGATAAAAGAAAAAACCTCAAAGGAAGGGATAGAAAGTTACTGAATTACTGATCTTCAAGTTGAGGTGGTAGTGGAAAGATAGTTGAAGGTGGGTGGTTCTTGATTGGAAAATTGCTAATTTTTGCCAAAGTTTTTATCAAATATTTTAAAGGGATGGAAGAAGGGCAAACACAGTTGAGAGAAGTGTTGAAATGGATTGAAGTGAGGTGTGTTTGGTTCAGCCGTGTTCCAGCTTTAAAGGTGCCTGTGTTGCCGTCTTGGACTCGAAACATAGCCATGGACTGGGACACGCCTAGATCGTGGTTTGGTTAGTTCAATCCGTGAAGCTTTCCCCTTTTTTTTGCTGACTTCTCTCTAGAACAGGGGTGTGTTCCAGAACACACCCTAACCATGTTGTGTGCTGCCTTGTCAAGTTCACTATGCTTGTATGGGACATGGCCATGGTTGAGGACACTCCTTCGCTGTGTTCTGTACTAAAATTCTGGGTTCACTTTGCTTCCTGGGACATGACCAAGGTTGAGAACACACCCTAGCCATGTTATATGCTAAAATTTTCTAATCCGAATCCTACTTGGAACACGGCTGTGTTCTAGAACACACCCTAGCTGTGTTCAATGCTATTTATACTATTTTTGCTTGAAATTTTCCACATGATTCCTGCATCAATTCTTCCTCTAAAGGATGCTTAGCTCAAAGAGATATTCCTATGCCACAAACCTCCAACTTGATTATAAATTTTTCATTGTAAAAGAACTATGAATGCAAGAGAAAAGGGAAGAACAAATACACAAACTAAATACTACAAAATTAAACTTGGGTTACCTCCCAAGAAGCGCTCATTTTAAGTCATGAACTTGACTCCTTTAATGCCTTTATTTGATTGAAGGGAGCTCAGAGAGAGTATAAGTGGCTCTCTCTTTGATCGGTTCACCTTCCAGATGCCATTTGACATGCCAGATTTTCATCCTCTTCTTATACAGCTTTAGGTTGGAGGATGGGGTTTTCGTTCTACTTTTGGAATTTCATCTTCTTTCATGGTTGTGTGCTTTCGTTTTGCTTTCAATTTTTTAGATCTTACTTTTGTAGAAGAAATAGGCTTTTCATCAGACAGCTTAGCACACAGATCATCTTCAGCATTTTTAAAAGGGCTTTTCACAAGGGAGGCATCAGGGGGATCAATGGAGTTAAGCTTCTTAGTATCTCCCTTCTTAAGTTGGTCAATTGAATCCATCTTGCAGCATGATTGCTCATAGGAGGGGCATTCCATGGTAGGAGTCAAGGTAAATTTGATCTTTATGTCTCCTATATTAAAGGTAATTTTTCCTCTCTTCACCTCAATAATGGCATCAGCAGTAGCAAGAAAGGGTCTCCCAATAATAATGGGGATTCTAGCATCCTATTCTATATCTAAAACCACAAAATCCACTGGAATAAAGAATTTACCAATTTTTAAAGGAACATCCTCTAAGATGCTAGCCGAATGTTTGATAGATCTATCTGCCAATTGTAATGAGAGATTAGTTGACTTTAAATTTCCCAACTGAAGCCTCTTGCAAATAGAAAGTGGCATGAGGCTTACACTTTCTCCTAGATAGCAAAGAGCTCGATCAATATGCATGTCTCCAATAGAGCAAGGGATAGAGAAGCTGCCAGGATCTTTGAGTTTGGGAGGTAATTTATTTTGAATGATAGCGCTACATTCTTCAGTTAAGGAGACCGTATCATGTTCTTCAATTTTCCTCTAACTGGATAGAATCTCCTTAAGGAATTTTGCATAGGAAGGCATTTGTGAAACAATGTCCAAGAAGGGAATGTTTATGTGCAGCTTCTTTAGGATGTCTTGAAATTTTCCATATTGTTTTTCTAGCCTAACTTTGGCTAATCATTGAAGAAAGGGTACTGGTGGCATATATGGTGGTGGAGGTATGTACTTGGGCTCTTCTTCTTATTATTCCTCCTTTTGTGCTTCTTCTTTGGCTTCCATGCCCTCTTGCTTCTTAGTTTCATCTTTGCTGGCCTCTTCTTCACTTATCTCAGGTTTTCCTGATTGCTTCCTACTTCTTAACATGGTAGCATTGCAATGCTCCATTGGATTTTTTGGCTGGCCTGGAAGTTTTCCCATGCTTCGAGCTGCACAGCTAGCTTGTTGAGCAATTTGAGTTTCCAACTTCTTATTATGAGTAGCTAGTGAGTCAACTTTGGAGGCTAAGTCTTTAATGGCCTCATTCATAGTGTGATTCTGCGCTCTAAATTCTTCATTCTATTTTGTTTGGGCTGCTATGAAATTCTCCATCATAAGTTCAAGATTGGATTTTTGTGGAGGGTTAGGTGGTCTTCGAGGTTGAAATTTGGGGGGCTGTCTAAATTTGTTTTGAGGGAAATTGTTACTTTATGGGAAATTTTTCTGAGGGGTGGGATTTGGATTTTGACCGTAGGAGAAGTTTGGGTGATTCCTCCAGCCTAGGTGATAAGTGTTGGAAAAGGAATTATTTGGCTGGGCAAAATTATTAAGCGCATTAACTTGCTCATTACCTTGAAAAGATGGATTTCCCAATTGGCATTCTATAGCAAGGTGTCCGACAATACCACAAATTTCGCACGTGATTCCTGGAGAGCCTACTGCATTCATATTTAGCTTGCCTATTTTCTGGAAGTGAGCATCTACTTTGGAGGATAGGTGATCTTTTGCATCAATCTTGTACTTCCCCAATGGCTTCTTTGATAAGGCACGATCTCTAGACCATGAGTAGTGATTTTGAGCCATATCCTCGATCAGTGTGTATGCTTCATTGACCGTCATATTCATAAGTGCTCTTCCTGCAGCGGCATCTATTGATATTCGGGTGCTATAAGAGAGTCCATTATAGAAAGTATGGACTATTAACTACTTCTCCAATCCATGATGGGGACACAGTCTCAATAATTCCTTAAATCGTTCCCAAACTTCATATAAAGATTCTCTATCCTTTTGGGCAAAGGTTTTGATCTAGTTATGGAGTTGAGCTTTCTTGCTTGGGGGAAAATACTTAGCTAAGAAGGCTTATGATAATTGTTGCCATATTGTAATAGAGCCAGATGGTAGTGAATGTAACCATGCTCTGGCCCTATCCCTTAGAGAGAAAGGGAATAATCTTCGCCGAATCGCATAAGGAGGAACTCTATTCATCTTCAATGTGTCACAGAACTCCAAAAATACTAAGAGATGTAGATTTGGATCTTCAATAGGGAAACCTCTAAATTGGTTTTGCTACACCATCTGTAGAAGTGCAGGCTTTAGCTCGAAGTAGTTAGCCTCCACGACTAGTCGGACAATGCTGGAGCTAATGCAATATGTGTCAGGTGCAGTGAAATCTTTCAATGAACGATTGTTTGGGTGCTCCATGGCTAGAGGTGATTGTTATTGCTTCTTTTGTCTCCTTCTTCTTTGTAGTGTCTTTTCAATCTTTGGATCAAACTGAGTAAGATTTAGAGGAGCTCTTCGCATATAAGGAAACACCTACACAAGTAAAAGAAGGGGAAAAAGCAGCAAGAAAAGAGATAAGAAATAAAAAGAAAAAGAAAGAAAGATTTAGATCAATTCTTAATGCAAGGATCCTCGGCAACGGTGCCAAAAACTTGATATATATTTTTTGCAAGCGCACGGTGTAGCTGTAATAGAGACTGGTGAATACAGGTCGAATCCCATAGAGATCTTTGTTCAACTACCAAAAATTTGCAATTTAGAATTGCCTATATCAGATGGAAATATTAAAAAAAGAGAAAGATCAAGTATAAAAATAGCAAGTAAATCAAGAATAATAATCAAAGCCTAGGATTGAAGTTTCACCTTAACTCTGATCTTTAATAGTTATTTGATTTCTTTCCTATTATGACTACTTAAGTTATTTGGGGATGGTTTTGCTAAATTATTTAATAGCCTCTTTCAAGGTGTAAAAATAGTTTTTAACTTAACCAAATTACCTACTTTCACGAAATTAGATTAAATTAAACCCTTTAAGTTCTGTGCAAACTAATAAAAACTCCTAAAAAATCTTATCTACTTTCGTGATTAAAATTTCTTTATTCAACTATTAGTTTTCTGGAGACAATTTTCTCCTTTCGGTACTTCAATTATCTACCTAAGATATGATAAAACACTGGCCAAATACTTTATCTCAACATTGCAGGCATAATAGTTGAACTAAAATAAATCATGAAATCAGAATAGGGAATTCATCAATAATATTAAAGAATCATAATTGGGTTAATCCTAACCCTAGAAAGAAAGGATTTACTTAGACATAATGAAAGGAAAAATACAATTCATTAATATAAAATAAAGCATAATATTCAAGAATGAAATAAAGAAAACAAGAAAGAAAGAAAGAAGAGAAAAGAATGATGAAAAGAGAGAATCCTAATTAGAATGATGAAAACTCCTAAGAAAAGTAGAGAACTCGAGCTCTAAAAAGCCTAAACAAAGGTAATTGGTGAATGCTTTAATTGCCTCTTGAATAGCTAGTTATAACTAAATTTTGGCTCGGAACACGGCTATGTTCCAAGACACGGGCTGCCTGTGTTTCGGGCTATTTCGTCTTCTAGAAGGCCATAGGGTTGGCACAGAACACGGTCGTGCTTGAGGACACAGCCAGGCCATGTCCTGTGTTGGCTTCATGGTTTTCTTTGATTCTTTTGCACTTTCAACGTAGTATTTTTGTATCTTCTTCCTCATCTCTTCTTGATCCAAGCGTTCTTCATTCTTCACCTTTTTATCTTCTTTTTGAATCCTTTTTCACTAACCTGAAAGACAAAAGTAGACTAGAGCAGTACCAAGAACAAACTAACAAAACTAAAGTAAAAGTAAAGAAAAAATCACAAATTAACAACCGATTAAGAGGTGATATTCATTATTTTTATAGATATTTAACTCACTTATCGCATCTTTTAATGAGGTTAATAGCATCCTGCTTCATTGTTAGCCAGTAAAATCCTTATCAAAAGGCTTTTTGTGCCAAGGAGAGCCCCCCAGCATGATCTTCATAATGTCCCAAATGAATCTCTTCTAGACTGTATTGCAGTCTCCACGATCTACGCATCTTAGAAGTGGGGTTGTGAACCCCTTCTTCTAGAGTGCATCCCCATAGATGCAGTATTTGGCAGCTTGAGCTCACTGACATCACGCTTTGAGTCTATCTTCTGGTAGCTTCTAGTTCTGTAGGTAGTCTATAATCGAGGTCATCCCAGAATTAGGCTTTTTGATGATTATCATGACGACAACTCTTTGTTTGATACTCAGGTAAGGAAGGGATTCCACTGGGATAGTGCCGATGAGGCCTAGAACATCAAAGGTAGACAAGCGAGCTAAAGTGTTTGCATGTGCATTCTGGGCTTGCAAGATCTGAGTGACTTCAAACTGTTGGAAGGAGCCTAGGAATTCATCGACCTTCTAGAGATACTTCACCATTCTCTCCCCTCGTGCCTAGTATTCATTCCTTATTTGACAAACAATTAGTTGTGAATCACTATGGATTTTTATTCTCTTGGTGCGCATGTCTTTAGCCAGTCGCAAGCCCACCAATAAGGCCTCATACTTGGCCTCGTTGTTTGTAGCTTGAAAGCCAAAACTTAAGGAACTAAAAATCTTATACCCTTCTAGACCAATATGAAGCATTCCTACCCCGACCCTTTGACCACAAGATGATCCATCAACAAAGAGCTCCCACCATGGGGCCTCCAAGACTTCCAAATCGATTTGTAAGGGGTCTGTGAATTTGACAATGAAATTGGCCAGTGCTTGGCCTTTAATGGCTGTTCTAAGCTTGTATTCAATATCAAATTTCATGAGTTTAATTGCCCATTTGAGTAATTGTCCAGAGGCATTTGTCTTCTGTAAGACTTGTCTCAAGGGGAACTGAGTGAGGACCCTGATGCTGTAGGCCTAGAAATAGGGTCGTAGCTTCCTCGAGGTGGTAGCTAGGCATTAGACGAGTTTTTCCATGGGTGAATATCTAGTTTCTGCATCTGAAAGTCTTTTTCTCACCTAGTAGATTGGGAGCTGGATCCCTTTTCTTCTCCCGTGAGTGTCATGCTCAAGGCATGCTGAGATACACCTAGATATATAATTAGTTTTTCACCCTCTTTAGGTTTAGAAAAGAGGGGCGCCCACCCAAGGTATGTCTTGAGCTCTTGGAATGTGACCTCACATTCGAGGGTCCACTCAAACTTTCTTACCCTCTTAATGATGTCAAAGAAGGGACACACTTATCCGTTGATTTGGAGATGAACTTGTTAAGAGTGATGACCTGGCCATTTAGGCTCTGGATGCCTTTTAGTCCTATGGGAGAACACATCCTTCTGGGTTCATTTCAATTCTTCTGTTGTTTACTATAAAGTCAAGGAATTTGCCTAAAGCTATCCCAAACGAACATTTGTGCAGATTGAGCTTCATCCAGTACCTTCTAAAAGTCTGAAACATATCATCAAGGTCATGGATTTGTTCTTGCCGATTTGTTCTTGAAACATCATGTTCACCAGTTGCTGATAAGTTACCCCAGCATTTTTGAATCCGAAGGGCATAACTTTGTAATAGTACAGTCCGCGGTCAGTGATAAATGAGGTATGTTCCTCATCTAGTGTGGCCATCGAAATCTGGTTATATCCCGAGTATGCATCTATGAAGCTAAATAGTTTGTGTCTAGCCATGGCATCTATGAGTTAATCTATCCTTGGCAGAGAGAAGCTATCCTTAGGCCACGCCTTGTTGAGATCGATGAAATCAATGCATGTCCTCCACTTCCTGTTCTTTTTTTTAACGAGGATAGGGTTCCCTACCTAAGTGGGGTATCACGCTTCGGGTATTAAATTATTTGTTAGGAGTTTATCCACCTCTTCGTTAAGTGCCTTGTATCATTCAACAGTCATTGGCCTCCCCTTTTGGCAAACTGGGTTGGCCTAAGGATCAATGTTCAGTCAGTGTGACATTATGTCCAGGTCAATTCGCTCCATATCTTCATGGTTCCAGGCGAAGACATCATGTTTGCCTTAAGAAAGCTCAGTAGTGGCACCTTTATATCAAGTGGTAAGCATTTCCCCAATTTGAGGTATCTCTGTTCATCCACATTACTAACTTGCACATCTTCTAGCTGCTTGACTGGCCTAGTGGATCGCTCAGTGTCCACCTCTTGAGGGTCTAAGTCATCATTGACTTCCCTTTCGCTCATCACTCAGGGATCTCCACCTGACATAATGTTCACTTTCTTCCCTTGGACCCCGAGTTTGACTGCCTCCTCGTAGCAGTGCTGGGCCATTTGTTGCTCCCCAGGCACGCACCTAATTTCACCCAGGGTAGGGAACTTGACTGTCAACATTCTGGTCGATGTTACTATGTCGAGATCATTCATGGTAGGTCATCCTAGCACCACATTGTAAGCTAAAGGGCAATCTATAACCAATAAGTCCGCCATGACAATTGCTTGTCTATTCTGATTTCCTATAGTAAAGAGGAGCTTGATCTGTCCTATTGGAAGTACCCCATCTCCAATGAAGCCATAGAGGGGCTCAGGTGATAGGTCCAGCTGATCCTTATTCATTCCCATCTAATAGAAGCACCCCTTATGCATCACGTTTATAGAACTCCTGGTATCCACCAAGATCCTCCTTATGTCGACATTGCCAATTTTGGCTCGGATATTTAAGGCATCGTTATGGGGGTAATGGACACCTTGCACATCTTCTTCTATGAAGGAAATGTTTTTAGGAGATAGCCTGGCTTTCTTGGCGAGTCTCTCTCACTTTGTATGGCTCGTCAAAAGGACGTGTCCTGCCACTCGCACATAGCGATCACACAATTGGTTTAAAGTGCCGACTATATGAAGTCCACCATTTATTGTAAATATGGTCTTCATAGATGGCACTTCCTCATGCACAGGAGCCTCATGGTGCTACGGTGTAGGTTAATGAGGTCATGGGGATCGTTGGCCTTGAGGTCATACCATGTAATCTCTCAGGTGGCCAACAGTCTGATGTGTTCTGCCCAACCCCACTATGCCAAGCACAAAACTTGTTACGATTCCTCTTTTTGATAGGGATTTTTATCGGCCTAGGTCTGCCAAAAACTTCATTATCCTTTTCGATCGCATAGATTTTGTCTAAGGTATCCGACAGGACGGTGTAAGCATCGTGTTAGCACTGGAATTGGGGTTGCTCACCCTGGGTTCTCATCACATCTTGGTCTCTGATACCCCCTTATGCCCATCCTTATTCTCACCTCCGCTTTGTTTCCTACTTCGATTTGAGGTGCCTGCTTCCTCTTTTTTATTCGATTTCTTCGGGCCAAAAGTTTCCTCCCATCGGATCTCTTTGGTGCCTCATTCATAAAATTCACCAAGGCTTTTGACAAGAGACTTGTAGATATCCTCATATAATTTCCCGTCCTTTCGGAGTCCAGCTGATATGGCTGCAAGGATGCTCTCATCAGATGGATTGTCAACAGTGCTAACTTCTTGTTGGAAAGTGGCGATGTAGCCCTTTAGAGGGTTCTTCCTTTCATTGAAAGACCGTGGCCAGATGGCAGAAGGGGGTGAGCTGCCTCTTCAGTGCCCTATATTGATTGAGGAACCTATTATGGCACTCCTTCCAACTTCTTATGCTACGAGTCTAGAGGCTTCTAAACCATGCTCATGGTAACTCCCTGAGTGTTGTAGGGAAAACTCGGCACTTCACTAGTGGGTTATATGTTTGCAAGTCCATCTAGATGTTAAAGGTGTCCAAGTGACTATAAGGGTCATTATCCTCGTTATAAAGGGGAATGCTTGGAATTTTGAACCTGCGAGGAAGTAACTCCATCTCAATTTGACAAGAGAATAGATTCCTTTCTTCATGCGATTCTCAATTCCCTTAGGATGCGGAATTCTTCTCTAGTTGTTCAATTCTTTGGAGGAATTCTTCGGCCACAGGGTCTCGGGACTTGGGTCGTCGGCTTGAGGTCTTTTTACTCCTTTCTTCCTGCATGCCGTGAAAATCTTGGTCTAATGTTTTATACCCTTTATTGCACCCATTGTTAGACAAGTCGCGATCGGTCTCCTGCTCATTGTTGGTTTCTTGTGAGTCCTCGCTTTTGTGTGACCTCACATATTGAGAATCACCCTTCTCATTCTCTCAATCTTGATAGTTCTCAGACCTTTGTTATGAGTTAGATGATTGTACCAAGTCGATTAGGCGGTGTTTGACCCAGACTCATTCTTTATGCTGGGGTCTTGGTCGAGAGTGTTCGCCCCTAGGTGTAATCCCTTCCTGATGTCTTTGTGTGTCTTGGGCACGAGTTTGTGCCAACATTTCGATCATGTCAGCCAGTTCATTCACGATGTTTTCTAGTGCTTCTTGGTGCCAGTCAAGCACCTCTTGGTACTATCGCTAGGCCTAAACCTCGTAGGTTGGTGTTGAGTAGAAGCAGTTGTATCGGCGCTGGTATCCGTTGTGGGGATAGTTGCATCTCGTCATCGCGTCTGGCCTTCAAGTTGGCCGGTTGGGATTTTCATGCATTTGGTTGCCTTTCCTTTTGCCATTGTATTTAAGACAAATTATCAAGGAGTGAAAATGAATAGTATGCAGTGGGGGCCCTCCTTCTAGTGCCAAAATGTTGACACCAAAATTCGATTGACTAATTAAGTTCAGTAATGCCCTTGACTGCGAGCTTAACACGATAAAAGAAGGTAAAAAGAGAAACAGTGTGAGGAAGGAAAAAGAGCAACGACAATAGATTTAATGTGGTTCGGCTAAAACCAATTTGGCCCCTACGTCCATGATTACTCCCTTATATCTTTGGAAGATTGATTTTATAGAATATGCTTACAATAATGGAGTCTTTTCCTAACGAACAGTAGTCACGGTCTATTCTGGCATAGTTTCTATATGTCCTCTCTCATGACATGGTGGCCTCCTCCTCCTATTTATAGAATGGAGGAGGGTTACAAGTGTAATTTTGTGAATTTTGAAAATGATTACTTCTGTCGTTCCAGACATTTAATGCTTGACGTCAAATAATTAATGTTGGGCAATTCACTGTCAGACTTCCGGGCGAATGATGTATAAGTTTGGAGGCTGAGCTGTCAACAAGGAGGGGATGTATTGGGTTACTAATTGGGTTCCATTCGAGTAGCGGTTACAGGTGGACGAATGAGATATTGATTCTGGTTGGTTTCAGCACTCGCACCTAGTTGTTTTCTTTGAAGGTTATAGATCCCCTTGTAGAAAGGTCATAAGTTTCCTCAATGAGGTGTGTTCTTCTGTCCTACGGGATGCGAGACGCCTCCTATCAATGAGTGTCTAATTTCTTTTTTTTACAATACTATTTTATTCTAGTGTCCTATGCATTGTGTAACTAGATTTAATCCCACATTCCTATAGATTTCTAGCAAAAGGACCAGCATTTCTTCTAGTCCTATCATAATTACCATTATACTCATCTCTTCTATCAAAGTTGACACAGTTGATTTACTTCCCCATTTTGAGCTCAACAATAGTCTTGAATGACATGAAGTCATCTAATAATTCATTGATTGCATCATAAAAGAAGGTGCCCTGCATGATCTATAGATTTCTCAAACTTTGGCACATGCGTTGATGGCATCAAGGCAAAACTCCCTACTAAAGCTAGAAAGAGGAAGAGAAGCAAGGAACATAATACCGTAGAGTTGAGCTCAAAATGGGGAAGAAAATCAAGTGTGTCAACTCTGATAGAGGAGATGAGTATAATGGTAATTATGATGAGACTAGAAGAAATGTTGGTCCTTTTGCTAGAAATCTATAGGAATGTGTGATTAAATTTACTTATACCATGCCTAGGGCATTGGATTGCAGAAAAAAGAAATTAGACATTCATTAACATGGTGGGATGCATGTTAGTTCATTCATCATTGCTAGAGTTCTTGTAGGGTGATGCCTTGAACATTGTTATGCTTATTTTGAATCAAACTCCAAGCAAATAAGTGCCTAAAAAACCCTTATAAAGTGATTTATGGTAGAAAGCCAAGTTGAAAAGTTCAGGTGAAGCCATATATTCTCTCTACAAAGAAACTAGATTCAAAGACCATTTCTAGATGCTTTGTTGTCTATTGTAATAGCTTGAAAGGCAACAAATTCTATTGTTCAACTCATCTAACCAGAGTTATTAAATCTAAAAGAGTTATCTACTTGAGTCAGATAGTGGTAGTTAGCTATCATGTATCACGACCTTCAAAGAAGAAAGTGTTCTAATTCCATAGCACCACAAGATGCTAAGTCATCTTTTATTATCCCACAAGTTGATCCAGTGCAACCAATAACATAAGATTTACACTATTAGACACTTATAATCTCAATTTAAATCTATGGGTATAATAGTGCCTGAACTTATGTTGACATTTATTAAAGTGGTCATGATTTCTAAACTATATGATGCAAATGGGAGATTGTTAGAATTCTGTTCCAATTATAGACCTAATAATTTAGAAATTATTAAGAATGTTAAAGTATAATAGCCCATATTTAGTGTTTTCAAATGATAGATTGGATTACTATCTAGATTGCATTTCTATAATAGGGCTACTAAAGCTCCAAGTTACTGCATATTCCCCATCCATCTACAATCTCTCTCTTCAATTTTTGATGTGACTACCAAGGTTCAAAAGGGAGAGTGACTTCTAACAACATGATATATACATGTAGTTGTGATCAATTAAGAGTTACGAAGCCTAATCAACTATTATTATCATGAATCAATTAGAAAATGCAAGTAACTATTCATCTATTTAATCTTTTACATTATTTGTATATAATTTTTATGCTTATTTATATAGTTTGATCGGTCATGATTTTAATAAAAGTTTATCAAAAGAATCATTATATAATGTAAGCATGTATTAATTGTTTACTATTAAGATTTGTGTCACATAATATACGAAAAATATATAACGTAAAAATTATTTAATATGTAAACTTATCTTCTGCTCAGTATATAATTCAGCAAATCCCTGAAATCAATACTGGTCCTTGCTTGCTGGGCTTCTTCTTTTAAATAAAGTTAATGGATTTCAATTCGATTCAAAAATAATAATAATACAGGCGAGCATTTCCTTCATGTAACCCACATTGGCAACAAGTTCAAATCTCAATAAAAGTGTGCATCTCACGATGTAGCAA